>JACXGJ010002737.1:0-61811 GCA_016801105.1 Esox niger | reverse complement strand
CCCCTCTGTGTCTCACTAAGATCATCCGTTCACCCCCTCTGCATCTCACTAAGATCATCCGTTCAGCCCCTCTGTGTCTCACTAAGATCATCCGTTCACCCCCTCTGCATCTCACTAAGATAATCCGTTCACCCCCTCTGTGTCTCACTAAAAGACACAGAGTGTGGAATCAAAAGTCTCTTCTTATTGCTGGAGTCCTTCAGTAGTGGTTTGTTTGCAACACACCATGAAGGCCTGAATTACATAGGCTCCTCGGAACAGTTGATGTTAAGATGTGTTTGTTACCTGACCGCTACGCACTCATTAATTTGGGCTGCAATCTGAGGTGCAGTTAGTTGCCGATTTTGGATGCTGGTAACTAATGAAGTCCTCTCTGGGTCTTCTTTCCTGTGGCAGTCCTCATGACAGCCAGTTTCATCATAGCATTTTATGTTTTTTATGACTGTACTTGAAGAAACATTCATTCTTGACATTTTCCCGGAAGGACTGATCTTCATGTCTTAATGTAAGGATGGACTGTCAGAGTATGCCTTCACAGCCATATCATGATGCAGTTAGAGAGACCTTAGAGAGTGACGTCCAGTTCTGACTCCACAGAACACAGTACTCTTTGTACTGAGTCATCACAAAGACAAGCATGTGTTGCATATTTTGATATTTCTTTATATGTTTATTTTTCATTGTGCTTTCATCCCCAATTCCATGCTCTTTCCATCAGCCTTGGGTTCACCTAATGTGTGTGAGAGAGCCCCCTCGTCTGGGTCTAAAGCCTAATGTGATCAGTAATGAATTTTGTGTTACATTAGGCCTGTATAAATGGATGGACAAGCACAGACTACAAGTGTCCGGGAGTCGGACTTAATCTAATGACGGCCCGGCAGAGACAGAACCAATTAGAGGGAGAGGGCCAAGTCTCTCCTGCTGCTGGGACTGCAAATGAATAGGTACAAATCAAATCAGGGCATAATAGACGCGCTGCGAGAGGGGCCAGTCGATGCTAACAGCATTAGGGCCTTGTGACCTCCCAGCTCAGAGCGACATCACCCAGAAAAACTTCCATCGGCCCTTCAAGGAAAAACCTAAAGACCTCTCGTTCACTTAAGGAGGGGGTAAGAGACATTGTTGCTGTCTTCTAAACAATTTAAACATTTGGATCGTCAGCAGGGCAGATTTCCCCTTCAAGGCTTCAATATGAATTACTTAATACATCATTTCAAACCCTTTATAACTTAGGCTAGTTTTATGCCAGCTTATCTAAGGAAGACATTGCTGGTTCACAAAGAGACACTGTGCCTTGTGTACAATAAAAGAAACAGGGGAGTAAAATAAAAATGGCAACTCCATTTACTATGGTTATCTAGAGACATTTTATAAGGTTGACTGGAAAAACAGACACTGTATAAACACTACAGTATGCGTTTCCTTTTCACAAACTTTGAATAAAACGTCAGGAGTCACACTGTGAAGACAATTAGGAATATATACATAAAAGAGTTAACTTAAAAAGACATACCTAAGGTATTAGTGGAACACATAAGACTACATGTGACCAAAGTGAACATACATTTCCTGAGGCAGTATATGGGCAATGAGGTGAACTGAGGTGAACGCTAGCGATTAACCCCAGGAATACAGCATATGGTTGATGGCCACCGTTAAATGAAAATAAAATTAATGTTAACAGACACTTTGATAGAAAGCGTCAAAGATTCCACATTGTTCCACCTTTTCTAATGAAATGATGGAGAAGGTATTATTACAATTACCACACACATTGTGTTGACAATGTATATCCCCAAAAAGCGAAGTGGAAGAAAAGCTACTAAGGCAAGTCACCCCGGGGGAAGTTGTCTGGTCTCTGTGATCACAGACAGGAGGACAGAGATAGAACAGAGGACAGGAGGTACGGTGGCCTTGCTGGACAGATAGGTCACACACCAAACACCGCTGGGTTATCACAAAGCCCTGCACGGGGCCCTTTGATGTGAAGGCCCCTGGCTATCTGCACTTGTCCCCTGAGACCCCTGGCCTGGCTCAGCCACGCACTGGCCCCTCTGACAGCTACTAATATGCGAGCGAGAGTGTGGAGCAGGCAGCCGCCGTGCAATGCTGCTGATATGGAGGAACGACCGCTATCTACTAGCTAAACACTCAGGCAGAACGGGCAGACTCACACACAGCAAATAACTTTCTACCACTTCATAAAAGCTGTCTGAGCATGTACGCTATTGACTCCTTGAAGGATGGGTCTGTTCCCAGGCCAACAGATCCAAAATCAAAGAGCCGTTGTTAAGATGGGTGTGTTCCTTGAAGAGTGTGAGACTCCGGCTTTCTCCCCAAAGTACTGAGGCACCAACACATCCCGATTTAATTCCAAGTCACATCCGAGCCAGGATCTGGGATCTCAACTGGCTGTGCATGACTGCCTTAGCGCTGCCTGGTTCGGGGAGGGTCGGGCGGCTGGGCTACCCTTGACTCATAGCACTCCAGCAATGACTTATGGCCAGTTGTGCTCAGGCAAGCTGACTGGGATTCACAGTAACACCTTGTGATTTATTATTATTTGTTACAAAATCTATGATCTATTAATGAATACTTTTTATTGGAATTTGGATCATGAAGGTTAGGATTTAGGGAGATGGTGTTTTCTGACTGATGCCTCCTCTTCTGGACCTGTCGGTGGTCAGGCAGCACCAGGGTTGGAGACAGAAAAAAGTGTGAACAGCTATGAGTGTGTGGCTGCAGATCGCTCTGTCTGTCCCTGAACACTGTCTGCTGGAGATATTTTAAGGTCTAGCATCCAGTCCAGGGGAAGTGTGATAAAGAAGGGGCATCAGACTAGATGTCAAGGTCATGAGTTCATCATCCAGACCATCTACTCTCCTCCCTCAGCTTCTCTGACAGCCAGCCGTGCACCACATTCCACTCCTTTCACACCCAGCTTTTAAAATGGCACAATTAAATAATCATGTGTCTCCTGAGAGAAAGACATGGAGAAAAAGGGAGGAGAAAATAACGTGAGAGCCCGCAGAGCAGACTGCCACTATGAATGCCAGAATTTATGTTGTCTCATCCAAGCACAAGAGGGATAAAAGCTGGACAGAGTGGAATATACAACATTAGAAAGCCCAACTGTGAATTTCAAGACTGTGCACACAGACGAGTGAGAGATTGTATCTAAGGCAGCTGTTGGCAAACGCCTACTTGCATGTCATACAGCACTGAATTGCCCTAGATATTATCAGTCTCTGTTCAGTTGGACAACAAAACACTAAACACAAAGAGGTCCTGTAAAGTCCTGCACAAAGTCAGCATAGCAGTGCCCTTTTCCTTTCTTCCCTTATGATATGTGCCCTCGCTTCCAGCTGCCCTGCTCTTACAACCTATTAATTGTCTAAATCTGACGCTATTCCCCACAATCCCAAAACAACCTCAACTCTGTTTCCTCTCCCCGCCTCACCGAGAAGAAGCCCAGCAGGGCAACAGAGTCCGCTGGCTGTCCCATCAGTGGCCTCCCCAAGAGCCCAGCACACTGACAGCACAGCAGACAAGGCAAACATCACCGCCTCCGCAGACCTGAGAACTGCCACAAGTGTTTAGCTGCGATGTGTGAGTGTTAATATGGATGTAAGCCCCCAGGATCAACCACCGCCACATGATAGGTGGCTCCAGGAGTGTCTGCCATCCTCTTCACGCCAAGGGAACCACCGTGCTTTTATTACATTAAAATGTCTCCGTTAAATCATTTACTCCTTTACTCTCTCTCCCCTCCCCATCAACCCCGTTCTCTCCCTGAGCTCCGGCAGTGTTGGTAATCCCATCAATAGCAGCCTTCTGAGAGCTTTCACTGTAGCTCTCTCTTACACAATGGAGCTCTGCCTTTCAGCTATTCTCTCTCCCTAAAAGCCATATCTGGAGCATATGAGGAGAAACCGGGGTAATCTTTCAATTAGTTTTAAACCTTTAATAGCATAAAGAGCGCCTTCAGTGTCTGCTGTGTGTGGCACTTTCCACACTGTTCCTCTGTTCGTCAGCTTCCTCGCCTCAGGCCATTTTGCTGTGTGTACTGTGTGTAGACTGGGATCTCAGACATGCTCAGCGTTATACGAGTTTGAGAAACACCACTTACAGAAAACCTCATGCTTTAACTGACAGGATGAGTGAGTGTTGAATATAAGATATGATTGCTACAAACATCTAGATAGATTATGTAGGCTTTAGTTGAGGCTCAATGTTATATTGAAAACTCCCCACCCTCATATCCAAGCTAATATGATACCAGAGTTGTTGAAATTTCTAAATCAACTTAATCTGAGGAATGTCTATCATCATGATCCGCCTGGCCGTTACCAGAGAACCAAATTCCAGATTTTTTGACAAGCACAGGATTTCCGAGTTTTTTCTCCAGCTTTTGCAACTTTTTGAAGTTAAATGAATACATATTTACTATTGCATCAATAAAAAAAAAACATACAGTTACTTGCAAATATTTTCAAACCATTGACCAATTCTCAAATTCTACTGAATTGCAAATGGTACCTTGAAATTCGATAGTTTTTTATGATTAAAAAACATGAAATTATAAGGATATTTTGCTTGCAACCAGATATCATTTTGGAGAACATTTGTAAGACAAAAACACAGTATATATATTATGATGACTCAATCTTCTCCCATGAATATTTGGTAGAGCTACCTTTGGCGGCAATAATTGTTTAAAACCTGTTGGTGAGTACCAGCATTGCAGTGTCAGCGTGATTTTGTAGAATTCTTGGTAGATTGGCTACTTGCCCATTCTTGAGAGATTGGCTCCAGGTTGATCAGATTGGGTGGTTGATGCTTGTCGCCTGTAATATTGAAATATTGCCACATTTTCAAAATGGGATTGGGAACAAGACTTTTAGGAAATTCTACAACTGTGATCCATTAATTATCTCTAAAATATGCATTCTCTAAAATGTTTACTTCTAAAATACACCTGCATTCTGGTCCAGGCAGATTTATTACTCCGCCAATTAACTTAAACACCTTAATTACTATCCTAATAGTAGAGAACAGTATTTTCAGGCATTTAGCTATCTTTTTAAAGACATTGGCTAGTTTATGATGTCAACAACTTTTGTCTAATTTGATGTGTATGTTTTCTGACCTTCCCTGTGTATACAGATGAATAAGATAGCATATATGTCACCTCATATTTCAAGCCTATTGAAATGGGAAGTCATGGATGACCACATAACAGTTCCTAAAAACTCAATGGAACTTTAAAAAATTTATATATTATCATTTGGAAGATACGTTTAGTAGATTTGTATAATAGGAGTTTAAGAATTCATTATCTATTTAAATAATTTTCTTTCAGTTAAAGGTTTGATTTGTTTCACATTTCAACTTCAGAACAACCCCCAAAGACCAAATATTTTTTATATTTTTTACTACAGATATGGTATGCTATATGTAACTAATGTCTCTGATAAGTACAGTAAGAATGAGTGTGAAGGAGCTGTAAGTAGGGAGGGACAGTGCTGTTTGTAAGCCTGTAGTGTTATCTACTAAGCTGCTAATCTGCCTTTGCTCTGATTAATGGTTTGATAGCTAAACACTGCCCGTGTGGACAGACAGGAATGTCCAGACTCTTAACTTTGGTTCCTGAATGTATGCATTGGCACTGTAGTCATTAAAAAGGCCAATTCACACCGACAACACACAGTCACATGGCATAAAATACTGACAATTACTGCAGGTTTTAGTGATTGTTCTTAGACTGCTTGCACTCAGCCATGTACTAATAATGCTAACATGAGCACAGACGAGTACACACCATTCTTAGCGATTTCTGTTATTAGACTCATTAAAGAGTCTAATAACAGCATTTTTTAAATCTATTGTTTTTACACAAAAAGTCTAAAATTGCATTCCATATGTAGCATTTTATTCTAAGACTGCATTATGTTTTTTGGGCCGCAGCAATATTTCTGCATGTTCAGATGACCAGCAACTCAATATATACACACATGGACAGTGAAAGCAGGAACCATCAGGTAAATACTCAATCTGTGACACCACTTGGATGACCAAGGGCAGTTATGTACGTGTTAATGGTTAAACGGAGTAGCAGTAAGCAAGGGTATTGTGGTCAGGGATGGTGGGCGGGCATTTACACATTTTATTATTTTAATTTGACAGGGGTTTTATTTAATTGTTTAGATGTTTTTTGTTCTGTTTTCGTAACCTTACTCTTAACCATCACCCTAACCCCAGTACTGTGATGCATAACCTTAACCTCAACTTAACCCCAACTTGTTCGTAGCTCTAACACAGGTATATTATAACAGCCAGAGCGAAGTTTCAGTGAAGCTACGGGAACAGCGAAGTGCTGGTGAGACACCTTAAGTCTGAGAGTGAGCTGTAACATCTCCCCTGTTGACAAACACCTGAACTTATGCCTCTGTTAGAGGCTTCAAACAATCTAAACTTTCTACCCCAGTTGAACTTAGTTGTAATGTAGACCTACTCTATTATGTACACTAGTTTGCTAATGTTATGTTATTATTATTTTTTAAATGCAAGCACTTGGAGATATTTTTTAATGAAAAGCATCATAGTAGTTGAATACATTATCATATGTATTATTATGTTACCTTGGATGGTGATGTCCAACAATTTACATGCTCACCTCTTTACATTATAAAAAACTCAATACGTTTTTTGAGTTTAGATAAACGATTTATTAACAAAAATGATTGTAGTGTAAATTGGCCCCAAATAAGCAACAGTATTTAGATAGATCACCTTCGATGAAACATATTCACGGCTAAGTGTGTTGCCCTTAAATAGCTCCCAAACCATTTTACCCTGGCTCAGCTACATCATTCATTTTCATTTGAGCTTTTATGACTATGATTACACTTAAAAGTTAAAGATCTGGTAGTTTTTAAGAATACCTCATATTATCTAGCATTGTTCAAGTTATTCTGGCAGAAACTTGGGTCTGAATTAATTGTCTAGTACATTTTCTGACATATTGGAAATGTACTTTTATCATTGGTATAATATGACACTGGAATCTGCCCCACCTAGATTCATCCAGCAGACTGTCAGAGAGTGAACCGTGATTCATCACTCCAGAGGACACGTTTCCACTGCCACAGAGCCCAGTGCCGGCATGCTTTATACCACTCCAGCTGACGACTGGCATTGTACATGTGGATGTGACGCTTGTGTACAGCTGCTCAGCCATTGAAACCCATTTTGTGAAGCTGCCAATGCACAGTTCTTGTGCGGATGTTGCTTCTAGAGGAAGTTTGGAGCTCTGTGGTGGGTCATGCAACAGACTTTCACGTGCTATGTGCTTCCACACTCAGTTGGCCACGCTCTGTGAATTTGCGTGGTCTACCACTTCGTGGCTTGGCTGTTATTGCTCCTAGACGCTTCCACTTCACAATTATAGCACTTACAGTTTATAGCAAAGGTGGCATCCTATGAGAGTTCTATGTTTAAAATGACGAGTTCTTCATTACAACCCATTGTATTCCCAATGCTTATCTATGGCACCGTGCATTTTTTTTGTACCTGTGAGTGTGGATGAAATACCTGAATTCAATCATTTGAAGGGGTGTCCACATACCTCTGGTCACATAGTGTGTGTGTGCTACAACTACTGGCACCCCTTCATTAAATACCTTGCCAAGATAATGGCTGTGACTATTTGCCTATAATGCGTAATGAGGTGGGAGAAGACATGACAAGGGATCTGAGACCATTCCTTCATGCAGAATCTCTCCAGATGATTTAAATTCCAATGTCCACACTTGTGGACCTGTCCTCTCAAGCTCATCCCACAGGCTTTATTTGGGGGTTTAGGTCAAGGGACTGGGATGGCCCTGGCAAAACATTGATTCTGTGGCTATTCCAACCACTACTCAGTTTAAGCTTCCAGGCTGAAGGGAAAATGGCAAACATCTACATCAATTCAAAATCCCGCTTTTGGTGTCACACATTATTTAGACAGTTCTGGAAGAGCAGAGGGTTCATGACTGCACTAGGAACGCCCCTAAAAAATGGTTCAGATGTGAAGGCTTTATTGGATGCACTTAAGTAACCTGTCCGGGTAACAATTCTGAAAACAAAAGCTCATGGAAAAATGGTGACAGAAGAAAATAAAGGCAATGATTTAGCTGATAGGGCAGCAAAAACAGCAGTCAACTGGACTCCTACGTCTCCAAATTGAGCAGTGGACCATCCAGAGAGTCCCTCATAAGAGCCGCAGGACTGAAACATAGACTGTGACTGCACTGTGTGTAGGGTTCATTCCTATCTGGAGCTCCTATCCTTACCTTAACCATTACAGACTATTTGGCTACTAGGGCAGTAAAGTAGGACATAATGCAATTGACAATCAATAGGCTGACGTTCATCGTGATTGTAGTCACTTCACTCGTGTGTGCTGTTTTCACAGGTTTAATCTGCTCGTTTAAACATTACATTACAGTACACCCATAGAGCAGCTGGGACAAAGAACCAAACACAATGTTGTGTTTGTGCAGCTCAACAAGCATTTGTCAAACATCATTACTTTATTCTCGGGTCTTCCCATAGTGATGGATGATTATGGGAATTTGACCTGTGTGACACCTCATTTTTATATCCCAGTGAAACCGGAAGTAATGGCTTACCACTTAAGTGTTCCTAATCACTCATATTAACTTTAACATTTTAAATATGAGTGGGACGACGTTTAGGTTTCACCCCCAAAAAATTCTAACGTTGCTAATATTCATGGCTCACGTTTTGGAGAAAAATATTTCTTTAATTTATTTTACATTTATTTCGTACATTTATTTCTGCTGAAAAAAGCAAAAAGAAAAGTTGCAAATAGCCCGTTTTTCTCCAATTTACCAAGGGTGCCAATATTATCGTGGGAGTTGAATGTACTATGTTCTATGAGTTGCCGTGATCTAATGGAAGAAGAGATTTAATTTACCTGCAAGTCATTCCAACACTTGTCCTGAGTCACTACATATTCACATGTTTTTGCACTGACAATGAAGAAAATAAACAAGGATGTGGTCAGCAATAACTAACCACCTAGGATATTATTTCCCTCGCCCGGTTGGATGTGATGCATTATAATTTAATATTACAACAGCATTCTTTCATGTGCAGACAAGTTCTTTACTCGGGTTGACAGAGGTTAGGGAGAGTACATCATAGACTTTACCTGGATGATTTACGCAGAGAAGGTTTATCTATCTTTCAGAATCCAGGACATATGCTAGCAAACTGTCATGCAAACTGGCCTCTATACACTAGCTATCTTCATTGCCTTCAATGAAAGAAAATGTAAAGTAAATGTCATTAAAATGTGTCAGGGTTTTATTTAAAATCACCTCAAGTATGGTCATTGCACAACTCTGAGCTACACGTTGCTCTTTCATTCCTACTTCTACCCTATGCTTTGTAATTAATCAACAAATGTTGGAATACTTGTAGGAACTTTCTAGATTTAATGTACCATTGCTGAAGAACAGCTGTAAGTTGTTAACTAATTACTTGTTCCCTGAAAAAAACTCCTTTTGGTGACCTAAACTTTTATAAAACTATTACATCTGGCAGTTTACCCCTTACTTTTGTACCATTTCAGGTTATTTAGCGGACTTGAACTGCTTAGGCTTTCAAAAACATTTCACTGGGAGTTAATGAACTAAACAAGCAAACTTGACAAACTGTAACACTGCGACAGATCGTATTTTGACAGGGCAAGGCAAGGTTATCCACAGCCCACCAAGCTTTGGCGGTGGTGTGATACGTTCCGTTGCAAATGTAAATGGAAGAGAATTTTAACATAATATGTAAATTGTATTTACATTAAAAATGTTCTCATGACAACCACTGACAATGGTTCTTAGTAACTGGGTAAGTGAGTTTTCATGAATTAGTAGCTGCCCCCTGCCATTTCCTGTGATGCAATTTGCTTATGTTAATAGCAGCAACTGTCTTTTGACCACCTGTGTTGGAACGCGGTGTATTCTTAATTGTTACATAGAGGGACAAGAAATGAGTTAGTTACATGTATATGTATGATATAACTGTCAGTATCCCTAGAGGATTGGCATTCCTTGGTTAGGTGTACCATGTTCCTTTTTTAGGTGTACCATACATCAACTACTCTATTTCCATGGAGACGGATAAGGTACTACACAGGACCATCCTGGGACATTGCTTTATAACACCAGCTACCCCAAGGACAATTGTAAGATGGTGGAAATCAGAAGAGAGAGAGAGAGACTAACACTGCCGAAATCTGTGATTGTAACACCTGGAGACACGTGCTATGACAACTAAATAAACATCAAAGGAGCCTTTAACCCTGGTTCATTCTTTCACTTATACACATCTACATAAACAACCATTAGCCTAACAGTAAAAATCGGTAGATCTACCAGTCATCACAGCTCAGGTGTCTTTACAACCCTGGCAATGCAGGTTATTTACTCTGTACTGGTCTGTGGGGCATGTTTCTAGTAAAAGTGTACAATGTTACCGTAGAAGCTTACTGAAGACAATCGTTTTCCCTCTGTTTACATAGTAAAAAAGTTTAATATAGGTGAAACAGATCTAACAAGTGTTGTTCATGAATTCATTATATAATTGTGGTGTGAAAGGGCCCTAAGGGAGACCCAAAGTTCAATGCACAGCATGGGTCCTTCCTCACAGCAAGGTCAAATGACCCCTACATTGTGCTGTAGCCATTCAAAGCAGATGACATTATCAGTGCATTCCTTTGTATTCAGAGTCCAGTTGTTACAGAAGTACTATGAGGAAAATGAAGGTTTTTTCCCAGCAACCACCCTGTCTGCTTTGCCTGGGTTTTCTCTCATTATATTTTTCTGTCAGAGCTTTTAATGGCCACCACTGTCTGTGCTGGCCTGTCAGCCTCACTAATGGAGTCAGCATGGGCACTGGTGGCGAGAGAAGGGTTAAAATAACCTTGACAAAGAGCAAGCGCCGAAGGGTAAGCTCCCTGACCAACCGCTGACACACCCCGACATCTGGATGAAGGGAACCTCCACACACACACACACACGCACACACACACACACACACACACACACACACACACACACACAAACACACACACACACACACACACACTGGGTTAGTCACAAAGTGAAGGCTTGGGTATTTTCCCCAGGGCCCGGGTCATCCACTACAGTAATGCCAAACACCAGGCTCCCCAGGTGCCTCTTCACACCCAACCGAAACCACACAGTTACCACACAGCCCAAACCAACACCTACAACACAACCCGAACCAAACACCTACCACACAGCCCAAACCAAACACCTACCACACAGCCCAAACCAAACTCCTTCCGCACAGCCCAAACCAAACACCTACCCCACAGCCAAAACCACACAGCCAAAGCCACGTAGCTCAAACCAAACAGCTACCACACAGCTACCATCCAGCTACCACAAAGTTGAGAGCATGTTGCATGAGAGGCTTCCAGGAGTGACTTAAACAAATGAGCTCTCCAGCTTCTGGCCCCTGGGTCTACGTTCTGAGAGTCACATTATGAGTGTAATGGGTGGGCTTTATGTAAACAGAATATTACGGTTTACAATTAATAATGAATGAGGCAGCAGTCTGAGAGGAAGTTGGTGGTACACGTAGCTGTCAGAGGGTCTAATGGATTCCAAACAGGCTTGTGTTACAAGCAGACTAAATGAAGCAATGCTCTGTTTATGCTGACATGTTAATGTGCTTGAGAGCTACTTTACTGGCAGGGCTCCGGCATGCTCTGCTCCCCTCATCAATGACATCTCAGAGAGACAGAGCAGATCACAGAGAGATTGAAATGAGTAAACACGTCAAAGAAAGTGCAAGGCCAAACCTGACGCTGAAGAACATACTGGCTAGCTGCAGTGGAACCAGAGGTTAGCGTCAGTGATGTACTAAAGAACAGATTAAAGGGTGGGATGTTGAAATAGGAGAGTAGGGGTGCTGAGGTAGGAGAACAGGGGTGTATGGCAGGGCTGTAGATTGTGTCCAAATCGCTTCCTCTTGCAAACATTTTTCTTGGCTTTTCAATACCAATTATTCTTGCCCTGATATCAAATTCCCTACTGGTGGCTGATTTATGAGTTGTGTTTGTTTCTGTGTGTGTGTGTGCCACTCTCCTCCATCTCACTCAGTCATCCTCACAGCGAGTGAATAACTGTGACAACAGCCTTCAGGTGGTACGTCAAACAGGTAGGCAACTGAAGATGAAAATGATGAAGAACCATAAAACAAACTCGGTTTTCCAATTGAGAGATTGAAAAAGCCAAGCTCATAGCAAAACACATCCTGTAACTTTTCATGCTTCCGTTGGCCCCATGAAAGCTTCGCCTCTGAGCTGCAATTCAATTTGCAAGTTATATGCATACAGGGTGACGCTGAATAGAATGTAGTGCAGGTGGAGCGCGTGACTCTTGCTAATTTGACTTGGCTAAATTGACTGAAGTCAATTTAGTCATCCATGCCATTAAAAATACAAAACAATCTGTGCTATGTCACAATAATGTTTTGAATGTTCTTGTGGAGGCTGATGATGCAATCCTGATCAACTGATAATTCTAATCAATGCTTCGGCAATGGGAGCTGAGAAAAATTTAGTCTGAAAGGCATTAGTGGTATAAACCTTTATCATAATTTTGATATCATCAAATTGATTTTAGTTGCAGTGTAATGGTAACTAATATTGAGGAGAGGCCACCGAATGTTACTTAGCTAACGTTTTACCCAGACTTTTACTTCCGGTCATCAAAACGTTGCTTCTATAGGTTAGTGACCACTTGACAGAGGTGCAATCCATATGTTGTTCTCCACAAATCAGTAGCATTTTTTTTGCAATTTAAATGGAAACCCGAAAGGGGTCATCTTAAATACCTAGCTCCCTTACGTACCCGCTCCCCCAAGGCGCGCATAGTCCACTGAGCAGACTGGGCTAAGATTTTAAGCAAATTATCATTGAAATTCTTTGCTCTGTTACTATAGGGACATCAATCTAATACTTATGGCAATAATGGCATTTATATTCGCTACAAACGAGAGCTGCTGATGATGGGAGACCTATTGGGGATTGTTGAAAACAAATTTAAAGAACAGCATATTTCCAAATGCACAATGTGCTTTACAATTTCTCAATTACATCTGGCCATGATTGCATTCTTAACAAAAACTCTAATGTCTACAATAATTTCTTAAAGGGATGGTTCGTCGAAAAATCATATTTATCCAAAAATTCACTAACCAAAAGTTAGCCCGGAATGGACATAAAGTCACTTTTTCCTCTCATCCATTATTTAGCTCTGTCTCTGAATTAATGAGTGGAAACTGTTGGTCAACTCAATGGTAGAATGAAGTGTTGCATGTCTTGAATTAAGATATGACACCTCTCTCAGGTCCCTTTTAAACCTTCTTTGCAAACAAAACACGATCATGGTATATACCACAATGATAGAAATTAAACTGTCCACCAACGATATTCATGATATTAGGCCAGCTAGAGAAACTCTCCCCTCGCGTAGCTTCTGGAGGTTAAAGTTCACTCGCACCCCGTTGATGTCATCACTGAAGCACACAAGCTGTGTGAATAGCTGTAGGAAAAATATCAAATATATATATTTTTTCACTGGATAAAATATAAACACAGCACTTTGTTGTGCCATTCAAAACTTGCACGCTCCCTCAAAACCTGCAACATCTGTGGCATTGTGCTCTGTGATGGAACTGCAAATTTTCAAGTGGCCTTTTATTGTGGCCAGCCTAAGGCACACATGTGCAATACTCATGCTGTCTGATCAGCACCGTGATATGCCAATACTGTGCGGTGGATGAACTTATATTATTATATAAGTATATTATTATATAAGTGCATTCTCACACAGATTTAGACAGATTTCTGAACAATATTTGAGGGAAAAAGGCCTTTTGTGTACATAGTGAAAGTCATGATGAATGGGGGCAAAAACAAAAGAATTGTGTTTACAATTTTGTTCAGTGTAGTTCGGTAAGTGCTGGTTTGGATTGATTAAGTTCTGCTGGTTGTTTGGACAGTGTACGGTAAATTTTTTTATCCATCCTACTGCCGCAGATGTTTTGGAGTAATTTTCCGCTTGCAATACAGATTTGCCGGAATGGGAACAACAGTTTCCACACATTAATTTGGAGGATGCTAAAAATGTTAATTACAGCCATGGACAGAGCTGAATAATGGATGGTTGGAAAAAATGACTGTATGTCCATTCCGGACAAACATTTCGAAAACATATTTTTTGATAAATATGACTTTTAGGCAAACTCCCTTTAAGGGGACCACCGACTTAAAGACTGGCACCAGTGTTAAATGATAGTTTGGAGCCTTGGTATAGGTGGGTATGGGTACATAAGTAGTACTATATAGTGTGTGTAGGTAGGGAAACATAAGGGTTCAGGGTAGGACAGTAGTGGTGCGTTGAATGGGTAGGTGTGCATTGATGGAGTACAAGAAAGTAGGGGTGCAAGGTTGTAGAGTATAGGGGGGCACAATTGGTGTAAATTGTGTCTGAGAACGGTTGCAGTGGAGTAGTGGAGTAGGATGGAAAGCGTTGTTGGAGTCATTATTCAGGGTGCCCCTCCCTGCTGGATACATTAATCAAGCCTGTGTTTCAGAGTGAAACCTGATCAGCCCCCTGCTTGCCTGGGTCAGGCAGTCCGTAGCAGCCCCTTTCACCTCAACTCCCTTAGTTCTGCCTGTTCACACTACCGTCTCATAACACTACTGCCCACACGGTATGTGACCAGAGGCACATACTGCATAAAGCCCAGGCTTGGGAAGTAAAGGATTACACAAAAAACTTTAATCCATTACCTGCAAAAAATGGAATGCTTCAGAAAAACTTAAACATTGTAAGTCACAGAATGACTTTACATTACAAAAAAGATTGTTGTAGAAAATATAGTAGCTAATTTGTCAATGATCACATTAACAATAATCATAAGCCATATATATATGTGCTAATTTTGGCATTTCAAATAATCATTTCTCTTCAGTTAGAAAAGGGGAACGGTTGAAGTTCAGCTTCTTGCCAGAGACACACGCGCCTCAACACCTTTGCAAACTCATCATCATTGATAATTTTTATACTCATCACAAATGTTTCCTAGTAAGCATTTTAAATATACCCAGTGTAAAAACCAGAGGGAACCGGCAATGCCCCCGAACATAAAGATCTTCTGTGGAGCTGAAAGTTGTTACCTTCCCTGTCAAATCCTTTCAGATCTTAATGTTTAGGGGTCAATTTGGAATTGTACATTTACTGATACACTACTCTAGTCAGTTGTCTCCAAACCAGGTCATCAGCAGGAATCTGTCAATGAAGAGCGATGGAGGTGAAAGTCCCACCCAGTGGACTACATTAATTAGTGAAAAGCCCGATCACAATGTCATAAATGCAAAGGCTCATTCACATGTTTATTAATAGATTCCACAACCTATAGGGTTCTCACTGTCTAGCCTGGTTTCATTCTCTGACCAAGTACAAGGCATCAAATCTGAAGGCGTTCTGTCCAATCTTCTGGCAGTTTCCATTGCGTCCCTCAATTTTCCACTCTTGGGCTTGCTCTTTTCTCAATAAATGACTTGGCTTTGCTGCCATTAAGTCCATCATCCACTGTCCCCTCACTGTACACCGTGCTCTCTACCCATTCAACATTAAAAAAAAACTGAAATGTATGCCTTTTAATCGAAGACATGTATGACCTGCTTGTCCCCTAAACATCCTCGCCGTGGACAGGACTGAGTTGGAGTATGTCAACACCTACAAATATCTTGGTATATGGCTTTACTGCTCACTCTCATTCAATACCCATGTTGCCCTCTTGCAGTCTAAAGAGAAATTCAGAATTGGTTTCTCGTTCCCCCATAAGGCATCCTTCCGACATGCTGCTAAGAACTCAGTTATAAAAGTGACCATCCTGCCAATCCTCGACTATGGCAATGTAATCTTTGGATTTGCTGTTAAACGCACCTCCATTAGTTTGATGTAATTTACCACTCTGTCATTCATTTGGTAACTTCAACCCTGTTCAAGACTCATCACTGTGACCTATACTCCATGGTTATTTGGCAATCACTTTATTTTCAATACCAGTCTCACTGGTAACAACGTATTTATGAGTTACTTTTAGGTAAACTCTCTCTCTACCTTGGCTCACTTCTTAACATCGGCTGCTTTAACAACAACCTGCACAGATATATCCATGTGGTTGTTCCTGAAGCCTATTCATTCCTTGGACGATACTCATTCATATGCCAATGACTGGAATAAGTAGCAATAGAATGTTAAGCTCAATACGTTTGTCTCACTCCACACCTTCACAAATTACTGCCTATACTATTCCTATCTATATGTGTCCTACTGTTTTCATTTGAATTGATGCTTATTTGTCTATTTGTATTTATACATATTTTACTTCACATTATTTATGTTGCTCTTTTTACAGTTTCGTCTTGCATTTGAATGCCTTTGGCCTGGTCATTTTCGAAAATAAGAAGTGGTTCTTAAGTGGCTTGCCTGATTAAATAACAGTTAGACCTGAATAAAATAAATCAATGAAGTACCCAACTGCAAGGCAGAGACTTCACCACTATGCCCTTCAGGGCCCATAAGCCTTTGAAAATTCTATATACTTTTCACCCTAAAGCAATATTTACTGAATGAATTTTTGGTTTGATCTGTAGCCTTGAATTGTTTATTGGTGCTGTTATTACGGCTACCACCCAGTGATCTGAGAAACAAACATAAAGGCTGCCTGTTGTGATGTTTACTGTCACCATCACACACCACTAACACATTGCTGGCTAACACTAAGCTACACATTATTGTGGCACTTGGCTGCACTCTGTGGTGTGGGGGAAATCCAAGGGCATTAAGCTCATGATGCATGATCTCATTTGTGTAGTGTGTTTGTGTGAAAGTGTGTGTACGTGAGAGATATACACTAAGTGTGTGTGTGTGAGAGAAAGAGAGAGAGAGAGTGTAAGAGTGAGGGAGTGATAGAGACAGAAAGACATTATTAAAAAAATCTGTGTGTATCCTGTAATGGTGACCGTGATTCCTGTGTCCTCCTTATAAGTGAGTTAGAATGTGCTGCCTGCTATTCATCTCCAGTCCTCCACAGACAGCAACAGTGGAAAAAGACAGAAAAAAGCCCCCTCAAAAAAACAGAGCTCAGCTGGCCTCCCATCGAGATGTGGGCAGTAAACCGACACGCATGCATGCACGCACGCCTGGACACGCGAACACACGCACCCGCGCACGGACGCGCACACACACACATGCACCCTTGCCGTGGCCTTGTCATCTAGCATTATTTATCAATCCACTGACATTTTCCACGGAGCCAGTGCCACATGGGAAAGTGATATGATTGATGTGAGACATGGTTCCACCTGACTGCAGGCTGCTCCTGGGCAACAGGCTGTCTCCAGCCAATACCTGGCCTCTATATCTCCTGCTACAGACGGGCCGCGTGTCAATAGTTGAAGTGTTTCTCCTGCTGTCTTGTGTGGAGCATGTGTACGTATGTCTGTTCATTTTGGTGGAGGGCTAGGTTGTCTTCATACACACCATGCATGTGAATGCCTGTGTGCCCCTGCGTGAGCCCCTGTGTGATAGACACACACGACCAGTGAGGGAGGAGGTGTTAAGATGACTTCCTGGGTTGCTGTGTGTCTCTCTCACCTTCGTACGAACAGAAAATCTGACACATTTTCAGGGATCCTAAAGCCGCTAACTTGTGTGATGCTTCCATTGCCATCAGGGAATGAGAAATGAGATGACTCAACTGTCCTTTCTCACCACTGCGTGTTATGTGTGTGTGTGTGTGTGTGTGTGTGTGTGTGTGTGTGTGTGTGTTGGTGCGTGTGTAAATATGGCATGACATTAACAACAGAAGGGAATGCAGACACCCTGAGTTAATTCATTATTACATATGTGGAGCTCTCAGACGTCTTGGTCGGATCTGCTGGCGATGTGGCTGAATTTGGGATATGAGTGCAATCACATTTCATTTCTTTATTTTTCCAGAAGGAACTTCAAATATGGCTAGTTGGATAAGGTAAACACAGTGATATATAGTAAACACATTTAGAAACATTCACATGACACGTACATATGCATATAATTTATATGTGACCTGTTGAAGGAGGAGGATACAGTGTATGAAACCCAAAGAAATCACAAAAAAACGATGAAAGTTATCAAAGCCAAAACATAAGCAAGACAAACATAAGCAAATCGTGTATATTTATTTGAAAGGCCATGCTGAAGCTGACAGAACAGCAGCAGACTCAGGGTTCTACAGGTAAAACCTGCTGCATCATGATGACAGTCCATTGAGTTAATCTCAAGGGTCGGCACATTATTGCAAGGCAATGCAAAGGCCTTTTGATGACGAGGTAAACCATTTTACTCGCAAAATAGATACTAACATTTTAGAAAAACATTTTTTGCTGAGTTTGCAGTATGCAAGTCAGCATTGTGCTGACATGCTTTGGATTGAAGATTGGAACATATTCTATTAATCTTTATGATAATTGTGGTATATGCTTTTTTCAACATGGGATAAAGGGCATGAGAACAAAGACTGGGTTTAAAAAGAACAATCCCAAGGGTTGGTCCTTCAGCCCATCAGGAACAATTTCATCATATCCACTGTGCGTCTGAGATGTAGAACAACAAACCTATTTGCCTGCTAAATAGTTTAGATCTGGGATCATAAATGGGAGGTTCACAACCTCAACTGAGCCAATAAAAATATACACATTTCTTACTGGATTTTGAATGTTTTGTGTTTCAGAGCTAGGCAAAGAGTTGATTAAAGTAATAACCCACCATTATAGGAAGATAGAGCATTCTTTTATTGAGCAAACTGAAGGGAAATTGTAGGTTACCTCTGCCTGATTCAAAGTGGAGAAGACCCCTTGCAATGATACATAACTCATCAAACTATGCTACAATATACAGTGTAAAGAATGTCTCAAAATTCAGAGAAGTATCTACGGAGTTAGCTATTACCTTACATTGACAAGAAAACAGTAAAGCTTGAACTGTAAATGGTATTTTATTGACTCTACTGTAGAAATTCCAAATATCTCAAAACTGCCCTGATTTTTGTGCTAATTGAACTGTGCTAATTCTTTGGTTTCTTGTCCTCTGACTGCCATCTCTAAAGTTGAACTAGAATAATTCTGAAGCCAAGTCTAGTTTTGTGTTTTTTAAAGTTTATGCATACAGCTTTGCTAATAGTTAGCGTAGCTTAGCAAAGAATTCCCAAAATATGCTGCCACACATCCATTCTCTCTTCCACTCCCGTATGGAGTGTGTTTTGCCAAGTTATGTGCATATTACATTCCTCTGTCCTCTTTTGGACGCTGAAGCTTGTTTGATGCAGATGTATGGTTTGTCATGTCCAATCGATTTTCTTTTAGCTCTGTGGTATTAGCATGATGACAGTGACAATATTGATTGTTCTTTGGAGCCATCTAGGCAATACCTGAAATTTACCTTCATGAACATATCAAGATCTGTTTGTTCATGTCTCAGCTTTGTGTGTTCTGCCCAATGCCCAACGCTTCTGTAAGATTATAAGGGGACTAAACATTACTAAACACTTTTTTACATTTGTCACTTTTTTGGCAAATGTGAATACATTTGCCAAACTTTTCAAAAGATCCAACACGATAATATGATATAATGAGTGAAAATATATTTGAACAATGTTTAATAATTCATAATATATATACAGTATGAAAATCTTTGATATTTTTGCAATCACAAGCAAGGCTCTTCCAATAAAGCCCTAACAGTGGGCCCCCACTGCTGAGATGAGTCAAGCCATGCTGCCCTTGATGCTGCTCTGGACCAATGACACCGGATCAGGAAAAGCAGGAGAAAAATACCCAAAATGAAGAATGGTGGCAATGCCAGCCAATACTACAGCTGCCAAACCACCACCGAGAGGCAGCCCCAAAGATAACACACCCCTGGAATACGGTTTCTCTTCTCCTTCAGATTTTTCTCTCACATTCTCTTGTCTACATTTTGTCGTCTCATAGAAGTATTTTATCATAGTTATTTAAACCCCTAGCAAATGTTCGGTTTTTAGTGACTTCCAAACCGTGCATTTACATTTTCTGGGATATTTTAAAACACTCCAAATCAATTATTGAATGGTTACAAAAAAAAATACGAAAAATTTTAACTTAAGCTAACAAGGCTGTAGAAACAAGAAATAATCCGAACAACCACATATTCAGGCTAAAATGCTTCGCTGTTCAACAATGAATTTGACAGGCCTTCCTCTGAAGACCAGAAACATAATGGAAGACTGGGTCACCAGCCTGCACCATAAAATTGAAGAGTAATGCATTGGTATAGGGGTTTTATATCCTCTTGACCCCACTACAAATGCCTAGACCCCACTAACGCAAAGTCTCTCCACAGGTTTTCTGATCAAAGTCATGCTGGAGGAAAGGTGGGGTGAAGAGTCAATTGGTTCACATAAAATAATGAGTGACTGTGACAAACATTGTAAACAGTGAATGTGTGCTGACAGAAGCATTGAGTCCTGAGCCCTGGACAATCTCATCTCAGTCTCACTGAAAACAAGACTTGTAAATCCGCCCAAACGTGTCCTGTAGTAAAAGTGTCAAGGGTCCATTTTTATTTGGCCACACATACACCGTGCAGAAGACAGGCGAAGCGGAGTTCCGCGGGCTGGGTGGGAGTTTGTTCACAGGTCTGGGCCATGCAAGGCCTGACCTCAACACTGCGTTGAACATCACCTCTCCAGTCTACTCATCTCACCGCTGGCATCCACACACTAGAGAAAACATCCAGTGAACTGCAGCTCGATTGAAGGGTGACTGTCTCCACCCAAGGCAAGCGGCGCTCAAGGCCGGAGGAGTCGGCCCAGCAGCGATAATCCCAGGTGTGTCCGTGCTGCCGAACCTAATGAGGAGGAAACAGAGGATCCTGGGCACGGCACCTTGGAGGGATTAATCCGCAGACACGCTTCCTTATGTAAGCAACAATGCAAACACTGGAGTAGCTAGCAGACCAGTGGCCAAGCCCTCCAGATCTCTGACAAATGACAGGAAGAGCTAATGGACACAGCCTGAGTGGAGGAAGCAGTTAAAACAGAGGCTCTGGGTGCAGCAGGGTGGGGGTGGAGGGTACAGCGGAGCAGAGCGCTGTCTGGAGAGAGGGCTGACCAGAGAGAACACCGTCTGCAGTGGCAAAGCAACAGGTAGCAGACAGACACGCAGAGCAGAAGTTCAAAGAACAGGGATTCCAATGCATACTGCATAACTGCAGACATCTGGGCCAGCAATCAGCAGACTGCTCTCAACCAGTGCCAAGGCAAACAGGGCAATAACAAATGCACTTTGCAGATCATCGATCTGCCTCTTCCCTTGGCCAAGGTAAACACGCCGGGGCTGAAGTTTGCTTTATAAACCAGGATTTTGGGATCAAGTTGAGGGCACTGGCCCCCCCACCACTCACCCTTTACCACAGACCAGTTGTCCTCATATTTTCTCTCTGGCTGCGCAAATAGATCTATCAGAAATATGTCAACATTTCTCATAAAACAGTTCAAATAGTCACTAAAACCACTCCAATTATTGAATATGACAAACAACATACAAAAACCATCACATATGGCGTCTTGTGATGAATGCCTAAAAGTTCATATGCATTTAAGTCAGTCATAGTATTTTTGCCACAAGCAACTCCAGCTTAGAACAAAACAGAAATAATCAAAAAATCCTCTCAGACAGAATGGCACCAGATGGTATAGTACATGTACAACCTACTAAGAGAAAATCAATGGGAGTGGATCCGGCTGTATCAACCACCTCTATTTCTCTCCATCCCTCAGATCCATGAAACAGTCTATTGATTAATGGGTATGACAGTAAAATATGGCAGATGTATTTACTAAGCTCTCGAACGGGACCTTGCTTCTGAATGGCCACAAATTCTCTTAGTTCACACACACGCACATACACACACAGAACCTGAGGCAGGAGACAACCTCCATTGAGAGAGCAAATGAGCTGTTCCATCCCCAGAGACCGGTGCTTACAGCGCGGAAACACAGAGCAGATCCCCCGATAGAGGAGCAGGCAGGTTGGAGGAAATGGAGCCTGATGGCTGGGATGCTTTACATTGGGTGGAGCTCGAATGAAAGGATCTGGGTCACCCAGAAATATCCTGCATGTTGTTATTACATGTGCTTAAATGTCTGCCCCGCCGTCCATCCACTTCTAATTTTGTGTTCTTCACTCCGCCACGGATGCATCTGTTCCTCACATATGCACCAGGGCAAAAGCTTTACCCGCTAGCTTTACCCGCTAACTTAACCCGCTAGCTTTACCCGCTAGCTTTACCCGCTAACTTAACCCGCTAGCTTTACCCGCTAGCTTTACCCGCTAACTTAACCCGCTAGCTTTACCCGCTAGCTTTACCCGCTAACTTAACCCGCTAGCTTTACCCGCTAGCTTTACCCGCTAGCTTTACCCGCTAGCTTAACCCGCTAGCTTAACCCGCTAGCTTTACCCGCTAGCTTTACCCGCAAACTTTACCCGCAAGCTTTACCAGCGAGCTTTGTCAGAACGGCGATGGGATTAAAAGTGCAACTAAGGAAACGGAAATCCCAAACATCCAGGTGTCTTATCAGATTGCTTGTCAGCCCCAGCAGACTTCATAGTGGTCCACGGTGTCAGCAACACTTGGGATTAACTGGATGATTGTCGCGTGGTACACAGGGTTAGGACGGGCCGAGTCCTCTGAGAAGGGGAACACAGATTGATGGGCTGAAATCAGGAAGGATGAGTGAGCCAGAAGGCCACAGGAGAGATTAAAAGAAGCCAAGGACCTGGTAAAACAGGTATATATGTATATTGAAAATACAAAGATCTTACTTAGCATTTTCTTCTGTGTACCCTTTCTACATGATCATTATCATGATATCATTTTCACACATTTAGAATGTTACATGAATGTTACTGCTAGTGGTGGACAACATGTGGGGACGGAATACTAATCACAGAGATCATATTCTCATCTGCCCTCCTCCTGCCAGAGGAGTACTTTGAGATCAGCGGAGGGGAGGTGTCAGCAGTAGGTCATGTAGAGCCTTGATGGAGGGCAGGTGGCAGCCGATGACCCTTTCTGTGAGCCGCACAGCGCATTGCAGCTTCCTCTGCGCAAAGTAGACGAAGACCCAAACAACGTGAGAGGAGCTGGCAAGGTTAAACGTCTGTTTTTCGGTCTCCGAAAAAGGCAGTTAACCATAACTGATCCTCAGTCATACTTAAGTGATATTATAATGGCTAAAAGTAATAAACACTTTTATACAGCAGATGTGAGGGTTGATTCTTAGGGAAGATAAATGTTTCTCCCTTCATTTAGTGCACAGATATTAACCAAGGTGTGATTCAAGTGTAATTTATTTTAGTTTGTAGTGGATTAGTGTTTTCTAACTATGTAATTGATTTACTACAAAATCTAAGGATAACTGCTTCAATACTTTACATGTGCTGTGGTCATGAGAGATGAAAACTGCTTTTTGCAGTGAGTCATTGATCAATATCAGTTATTAACACTTGTACTAAGAATTGCTTTGACACTAGAGCTCAGAATTTCCTTGAAGATGCATTTGTCTGAGGAGGCATTTTTATGGCCTTGCCTATAACACATATATACCTTGACTGGAATTTTCCACATGTCTAAGGTTAAAATATATTTAAATGGATTGAAGATGGCAATTCATTGAATGAGAAATGAGAGGATTTCTTAACTTGTCTCTCACTGGTATTTGTAGGAGGTTAGTATAATAATATTTAATTTATAAATCTACCACTTTCTCATAGTTGTTTATTCACAATCAATACATGATCATAATCTAACTGCCAACCGCAAATGTATCCAATTTGATACAGTTGGAAGATTGATTTAGTCATTAAATGCTACGAATATGGGACCAATCACTGAATCTTTGATTAATTAAATAGATGAATATGTATTTGTGTCCTTATACACTACCAAATCGGTAGATAGATACAGTGCATTTCTTAACCAATTGACGCACATAATCCTAGTGAGACAGCAAGACGGTCCGAACTTACTCGACTACCTAAATGAGCATTAAAGGTTCATTCTGGGCTGTAGAGAGTTAAACAATTACCCGTTTGCCTATTTGTTGGTTGTCATCCAATCAAGAGATTGGCAAAGTAAATCTGCTTTAGCATTGATGTTTTTGTAGGTGAAAGAGATTTTAACAGGTAAATGAACCTTTCCCAGACTCAAAGACTTAACCAAACCAACCTCTAGATCCTTTAGACAATAAACACATGAGTTGCAAGACTACAAATATAGAATGACATACAAAATGACAGACAAATCAAACATTCACCTGAACGACAAGTTCTACTGCATTTTCAAATAGGTTACATTTTATCTGTACGAATTATTACATCGACTGAACATCATTTATTTACCTGACGTAACCCTCTAGGAACAATATGCATGCTCTCCCCCACTATTTACTGTTTCTGCAGTGAATTTATGCATTAGGGAATACATTTTGTAACTTATCTGAAATAATCATTGTATGTATATCAATGCAATTCGGTTGCCAGCATTCACCAAAAAGAACAGTTCAAAATGAGCAGGGCTGTCGTGAATGACCCATCCGTAATCACTATGTAATTCAGTGTTGATGCAGACGATGGATTGTGATAAGACCTTAAACAGGCTTCATAAAGTTCTGAACTGGGATTGAAAAGGACTTGACTGACTCTGCTGTTCAGCTCTTGTATTGACTGCAAGCCTTTCTCCAGAGTTACGTCCAATTCTCCAGGAAGCCCTGGACTCTGAACTAACAATCTGTGGTCATTAAATCCCACGGTACTGTCCTACACACAGCCTGAATTCTTTAGGCTTCCCCTTTGCCAGCTAAAACAGTGAAGGTACATAGAAGTTTAAGTTGTCCTGCTTTATGCTTCTGGAATATACCTTGACATGTTCTGCCATCTGTATCTATATCATTATGGAACTTAAGACACACTTCTGTTCTGTGTGACCCCATCTCTTGTTACTTTAGTCCTGTCTGACCCTACCTCTGTGACCCTAGCTCTTTGAGACCTTAGTCCTGTCTGACCCTACCTCTGTGACCCTAGCTCTTTGAGACCTTAGTCCTGTCTGACCCTACCTCTGTGACCCTAGCTCTTTGAGACCTTAGTCCTGTCTGACCCTACCTCTGTGACCCTAGCTCTTTGATACCTTAGTCCTGTCTGACCCTACCTCTGTCACCCTAGCTCTTTGAGACCGTAGTCCTGTCTGACCCTACCTCTGTCACCCTAGCTCTTTGAGACATTAGCCCTGTCTGACCCTACCTCTGTGTCACCCTAGCTCTGTGACCTTAACCTTGTCTGCCCCTTCTCTGCAGGTTTGATAGTGAGAGCTGTAGTACTCTGAATCCCTGACCAGAACCTCTGGTACACTTAATACCCGGACGTCTGTCAGAGGACAAAACAGATTACACTAAGTACAACAGACTCAGGCAATATAGATTTTCATGTGGCAGAAATCATTAACTAAAACACTAAACAAAACAATGAACATTATGTGGTTTGAAATGGTATAATGGAGATAACATTGCGGATTACACCAAGGACAAGGATTTGAGAGCATTTTCTTTTACATCATTAGTGGGGACTACACCAGCCTTTTAACATCCTGGAAGAAACTAAGGCCTGCGTGATGATATTGGATGAGACTGAACCTCCAGCCTCTTCCCTTCCCACACCAACATCCTTGATATGGAAATGCATCAAGCCATCCTCTCCTTAAATACCAGGTCTAATGTTTCCTTAATGTAATGGAGTTTGATCTGCAGTGTCCAGTGTCCTATATTGTGCTGTTATGCCGGAGTTAAGAGCTCTCTGGGGCTTCTCCGGTTCACACAGGACCTCCCAGACGGTGTTGTTGGACTGTTGTCAGTACAGTCCCATAACCACAGACAAGCCTGTGATCAGAACTCAGCAAATTGATACACTGCCTGCATCTGACCGCGGGGGCTGACAGTGTGTCCGGTAGGATGGACACAGTATCCATGACGAGGTCTGTCCTCCTGGGACATCCATCCTGGTGTCTAACCTCGCCAAGCACCATACGCCTGTAGACCTCGAATCAATGAGACACAGACGCCCAGCCTCGGTCGCCTTCATTTGTTATGTTTATTTAACGGGGAGAGAATCACATTAATGTCAGGGCAACTAATGACACGAGGCGACAGACATAAATAAAGTTAAGTGCAGAAGGTTGACATGCGCCCGGGGCTCCCTAATTGACTTACTGCCAATATTTGGAGACGGCAGTCGGGGGGGGGGGAAGACACCCTGCGTAGACTCGATGTCTGATAGACCAGAATTCGATTAGGCTCATGACACTGGTATTTGACCAGAAGTGACAGTGGAGACAGGTAGCTGCTTTCATGAGGCAACCATAAATATGTCTAAACGGCCTTCTGTCAAACCCCTCTAATCGGGGAAATGCAAATTAAATTGACAAGGGGACAACTGAGCGAGACGTGCTCTGATCCATCTATTCAACAGCTCTTGCATAAACGATGAAGTCCTTGTCTAATCCATCTGATCTGCTGCCAGTCTGCCTGTCAGTCCCAATGGCCTTGTCACAATACGGTCAGCCTGACCCGTCAATCCGAGCCCTGTAGCTGTATCTCCTTGCAGCCCGTGTTTGCTTAACACTGCTGTGAAGTAACTGCTTGGGTCTGCTGAAGGGCAAGTTTCTGTCGGAAACAGATACAGACCGTTAGTCAACAGATCGGAAAACATGTACACTCCATTTTTCCAGGGGACATGCTGAAGTGAGAAGCTGGAGCCTGACGAGCGATCGTTTAGTCATTTCAGCAGGGGATCGATGGTTTCAGGTCACCTGAGCCCTCGGACCACCTGCTACCGCTCACTGGATTGGTAACTCCAACAGCTGGCCCAAGGATTTACACACCAGCAGTCAGCCGGCCAGCCCAGCCAAACAGTCAGCCCTGCTCTGGTGTGTTCACTGTACAGGGTCAACACCCCCACTGGCATCGCCTTGGACCGGCCTAGCCCAGCCTATGGCATGGAGCCCGGTCACCTCATCAAGCTCAAAACAGGGGAGTCTGATCTCTCCTCTCTCACGAGTTCAGCAGTACCGTATTTCCATCCAGCTGAAAGGGCGTACAGTGGTGAACCCCAGAGTGCCACATTTGGATTACTGCCCTGTTACTGGTGCTTATCAGCCATTGAGCGTGCAAACAGCAGGGCCAGTCCATCCCTTAATCGGAGAGGAACTAAATCCCTGTGTGATCCTGGCCAGAGTAGCTGCTGTTGTACTGCTCGTCCACCTGTCTCCTGACAACCGGCTCTCAGCACCTCCTCCTGCACTCCTCTAATTGATAGCTTATTCAATGATAGCATAGCTTGCATACAGTCAAATAAGAACACATGCACACACATCTTAGTAGTGTTTACCAGCACACAGAACTAGGTGGGTACACAGAACCAGCACACAGAACTAGGTGGGTACACAGAACCAGTACACAGAACTATGTAGGTGGAAGGCTCCCTGTACACATAATATCAGTCCCTAAAACAAATTAACCTGAATGTCCACAGGTTTGTAATATATTTCTGATCACATTGCAGAAAGGCTAAGTTACAAGACCACAAACAATAGACCTCTCAACCAACACTTGTCTTATGTAGGAAGGACTAATGTACTATGGCATCACACCCAATTAAAAAAAGATATAAGAGAAAAAACAACTAATAGAATTATCATTGTATATTAGATACTATCAATGTAAAATAAGAGCACTTTTAATACACCTATTTAATATAGCTGGACAAGACTTGTTGACAGATATGGGTCGGGGACACATTTTTATGGTGTAAATGGGTGAAAATGGGTGAAAATGTTAACAGTTGCAAGTCACCTTCCAAAGTAACTTGGGACACATTTCCAACAGATACTGAGGTGTAAAGTCTAACTCCATGCATATTGTGACATAGGAAGTCTGGTCCTATACACTGGCACCGAAACAATTCTACAGTCGCCAGCAACAGTATTAGTTTGACAGTTATACAGTTTATTCGGTTACCAGGAAACAAAGTGTCACTAAGTTAATACACCTTCCAGTACATGGGTCTAAACAAAGCATTGCGCAGTGAGAAGTTTATGTGAGGTGGAGTGAGCTGAAATTGTATTTGCATAGTAGGTTAATGTTATTTTAATTAGATTTTTGTCATGACAATGGACATAGTTTAAACTGTCTCTAATAATAATACACCATAAATATGACATCATCAATCATCTTTGGTGATAATTTCAGTGACACCAGGTGTCAAACTGTGAGGACAGCCAATTACATTAGTGAGTTAAACCGAGGTGACATCCTGACTTCGGAAAAGGAGTGGTGTAAAAACAGACACCTAACAGAGGGTTTTAATTAACTCTTCATTAACATCAACACTATGGAAAGACGGAAAATCCCTTAACCAATTTCAACCAATTAGGTGCATTAGTGCCATGAGCAAACACCAACCAAGAGACATCTTCAAGAGACACCTACAGAGAATAAATCCAAATAAATCATCCAGAGGATCAGCATGATTTTTTGGTAATTCATCCGCTTGCCCTGACATGATATTTAGCTTCGTATCAAAACATTTTACCATTTTCTTTTTTCATGACAACCAGGGCTATAACATTTACATTTGCAAATGGCAGAAACTCATATCCAGTGATTTATAGTTAGGCTAGTCATTCTAAGCGTTTGGTTACACAGGAAAACCAAAGAGCCCGGTAATATTTACTCTATGGAGGTGCGATTAGCAAAGCAAGTAAGCATTTGTTCATAAGAAGAACATTAGTAGTAGTTACAGTATACAGAGTAGACTAAACGGTTCTATAAACGGCTGCATTTCTGCTGTATATCCCTCAATAGTTCGTAGCTCTTTTAAAGTATTTGGACTCTACAGGTCATTTTGTAAAAAGCAAGACCAGGCACTGTGCCAGTGGGAAAATAAAATGCTCACAGTTTACAAAGAGTAATGATTGCTTTCTACAAATGAAGAACTAAACAAATTTAACATAAAAGTATTTAAAGAAAACTACTAAGTGTTGTACAGACAGCCGTCTATGTGTTAACATAAAAGTTATTCCTAACTACTTGCTATCGATAATAACTGAATTGACTGAAGTTGTAATCTGCATAGAATACAGTTCAAATTAATTATTCATTTGAAAAATAACAATTGCCCACAAAAAGATATGTTCAAATGGGCAAGCTTAAATGTAATTTATTTGTAATATGAATCATACATCCTACTATATATCAGGCATATAGTATGTAAAATACAGTCTTATGGTATCCAGAGAGGTGGGCTGATGTCCAATGCATAAAAAATGTATACAGATGTTATAGACTAATTTTTTGGGGATAATCACATGTTTTCATGTGATTCTTCCTGAGTGCTATGTTGTAGGGCAAACACATTTACAATCTCTATCTCCTTGGATACTTCTGACGTCAGGTTCCAGTAGAAAAGCCCCTTATTAACAGAAACCAATTAGCATGGTGAGAGTCATTAAGCAACTGAAGGACAACTAATAAGACTAGCGACGCCTCCTGAGGTGACATCTGAACTTTGGCAAACAGTGGTGTAAAAACAGTCACTTAATTAAATTACATAAGAACACATTAAAGGGATAGATCAGGATTTGGCAATGAAGCCTTTTATCCATCTATGAGTCAAATGAACTCTTGGGTACCATTTAATGTATGTGCATCCAATTTTGAAGTGAGAGGACATTTTCTGAGCAAATGCAGAGAGGCCAGATATGGGGGGATTGTATAAAATGAGGCTGATGCATAAAAATGGTATCCAGAAGAAGTAGAAGGGGCTGTATTGCCAACAAATCCGAAAAAACTTCTTAAAAATACCTTTGATTGCATGTATTAATGAGAAGAAAACAACTACAAATAGTGAGAATGACATCTGAACTTCAGGTGTTTAACAGATGTCCAGCTTAAGTCATGTATTTTACATTCACCCTGTAAAGTTCCTGGAAATCTATAATTGGCCAACAAGCTGTGAAGACATAGATAACTAATCTGTTACGGCTAATCGACTTACATTTTCTTAATTCAGTGCAGTGTTTTATCAAATACAACCCTATAACAATAATTAATCAAATTTAAATGGCTAAAATGTCTCTCTTTTCTACTAAAATTTGTGACCTAATTCCAAAACAATTACAAATATATTAAAATATGATGTCACCAATAGCAACTTGGAATTATTCTAATCTACTTTAATTAAACTTCAAGTTGGACTGGGTCTAATTGACTGAATTCTGTCTACCAGCTGAATCTCACCTTTTTCTGGTTTCCATACAAAAGACATACCTCATGTGATCAATAAGGTTACATCATTTTCGTTCTTGATGTAACAGGGCATCCAAAGAGTAGCTGCCGTTTACATTTGAGTGATTTAGCAGATGCTCTAATCTAGAGCGACTTACGGTCAATCTAAAACAAGGTTTAAAAAGACATCAGGTCAGGGTCAATAGGATTTAAACCTCAAACTAGAGCACACTCGGGTACTGCCAGTTCACCTGCCTGGTGACAGCCTGCTCTCAGCACACTTTCCTCTGACTACCAAATTTATCACACACAAGTCTACATTCACAAAGAACATGCCATGTTAAACTTGGTAGATAGAAGACCTCTTATGCACGCATACTGTAGATGGAATAAAGATGTTTCTATCACACAAATAATTTGAAAAAAAACATGGATTTCTGAATGATATCAGTTTTGCCAAACATTTACCAACAAATGGAATGTGCAACTAGGAAACAACTGGAATACTTTGACTCATACAAATATAGAAGAACCTCCCTTTGGTAGATCTGACCACATCTAAATTCTCATGGTTCCTGCCTGAAAGCACAAAATCAAAACACGAAGATCCAGTGACATATTTAATGGGGAAATGGTTGGATACAGCAGGTAGCCCTGTTGTATCAAGGTTAGAGCTGCTGCTATCAAGGTTAGCGCTGCTGCTATCAAGGTTAGCGCTGCTGCTATCAAGGTTAGCGCTGCTGCTATCAAGGCTAGCGCTGCTATCAAGGTTAGCGCTGCTATCAAGGTTAGCGCTGCTGCTATCAAGGTTAGCGCTGCTGCTATCAAGGTTAGCGCTGCTGCTATCAAGGTTAGCGCTGCTGCTATCAAGGTCAGCGCTGCTGCTATCAAGGTCAGCGCTGCAGCTTTCAAGGTAAGCGCTGCTGCTTTCAAGGTAAGCGCTGCTGCTTTCAAGGTTAGCGCTGCTGCTTTCAAGGTAAGCGCTACTGCTTTCAAGGTAAGCGCTGCTGCTTTCAAGGTTAGCGCTGCTGCTTTCAAGGTTAGCGCTGCTGCTTTCAAGGATAAGGATACACATTTGTTTGCCCACAAGAGATCCTGCAACAACATCTGACAAACCATCAAGTTAGCGAAGGATCAATGTTTCTTGTTTTTTCCCCAGGTATTGGAATAATGGTGAATCTTGAATCAGGTGGGGCAGCCGACTGGAAGAACAATTTTTGAGTGTTTGAATATATACGATTTACATGAGCAAAGAACAGTCTGGCACGGTTGTCTGAAGGTTAATGATTTTAACTTGATCAGATCTGGGATTCAATGAGCAGCTCCTCAGTTACTGGCCCTGCATTCTAACCACTAGGCTTTCTGCCACCCCTGGACATATGTAGAAACATCTCATTTGGACAAACATGTTATCTTCCATATGCGTGCAGAGAGACTAGAGCAAGATGGAACGGTTCCAGTGGTTGGAACCTGCCTCTTGCAAATGCAAAGATGGCTTAGGGAAGAAGTAATCTGTCATCCAAAAGTAAAATCCTTTGGCCAAACTTTTCCATTAACACTTGTGATTACCGCTTCACAAATTAAGGAAGATTAGGACTTTGCGGGTATTGAATCTAATGGAAAGTGTTTATCATCTGCACACAAGCCCCAGTTAAAACACTGGCTTCACCGAATCCTAAACCATCCAAAAGAATCAATGACAAAACCCCCAAACCAAGAACTAGTGCTGCCAGTAATCACATAACTGTATGTGGGTCTTGACAAATTTTCTTTGTTGAATCTGTCCACAAGAATCTATCCACAAGAGTCTGTCCACAAGAGATTAGGGGAGTAGTAACTTGGAACAATGACTCCAAGAATGTTTGTTCACTTAGCTTTACACTACTTTGACCTAAGCTTGGTCCATGGGTGGAAAAGACACAGCCTCATGCATCTACAAGCGGGATGCCAGGCAGATCCTGGAAAAACAAACCTCAGTAGCTGTAAGTCTGCCTGTACTGACAAGCACTGCAGGCGTACGCAAACAGAGAGAGCTGATGATGTGTCAGATATACGAGTGTTTTCTTTGTTTAGAGAGAGAGAGAGAAAGAGAAGAAGAGGGAACGAGTTGGCCATCTACAACTCCCTCCCTCCATGAACCCCAGTCCCCCCCCTCCCCGTTGATTGATCTGCAGTGATTAAACCTCCGCCATCACTCCCCTGCTTCTCATCACAGAAAAACACGCTCTTTCAGCACCACCACTCCCACCTCAGGTTAACTAAGCTGACGCTGTGCAGACTGGGAACGCAGCGGAGGCTCGCCTTGGAGCTCTGTGCTGCACACTAAATCCAGTCCACATATGGGCAGAGAGGAGGCCGGGCCGAGGCCAGATCTTATCTACTGAGAGACCTTTCATCCATCTGCCCTTGATAAATCATCTCAGAATACATCATCGGAATCACAGTGGTAGAAGTTTCATATCCATCTGTGACTTCTCTCAGGCCCTTCATGTTCCTAGAAAAGATGTTGTCTGCCCTCTCTTCTGGTCTATCATTTTAGCAAGGTGTAAGATAACCAGAGGTGCGGGGCTTCATCATCGTGATTGTGTGAATGTCTGCTGTGTAGCTGCCTGAGGAATGTTGCTTGTCAGACCTGTTCTGTAATCTTGCACTGCGTGACACCAAGCAACTCTGCCGTTCTCTGGCCTGCTCATGTTATCTATGTGGTCATATGATCAGAGAGACACTTCTGGCACAAACATGCATCCATTATGGATTTATGTGACAGGCTGCAACACAAGACATGGCTCTGACCATGATAGACAGGAAATCAGAGCACCAAGGTTTCTAAACAGACTGTCCATGCAATGCATCCATCTAGAAATCTTTCCTGTCCGAGCAAGTAATTGATCCTCCCTGTCCATCCATCTGTCTGTCTGACTGTCTATCTGTCTGCCTGTCTGTCTGTCTGTCTCCAGCCTTCTGGATTTGGCTGGTTGACTGGACAGCAGAGGGCTAGTGGATGACTGCATGGTGAAACATTCGACAGACCACCTAGAAACAAGGAAAAACAGGGGAAAAGTGCTGTAAACGGTTTGATTATTTTTCATCTGCCCTTTGCCAAAGTTAAATATAACCGTTCCCATAAAGCTCGAAAAATTGACTTGGGAATGGGAATGACCCGGAGCAGGCCTGGCCTGGGGGATAAGGAAGTGGCATTCCACCTCAGACAGCTCTGTGAGTGTTTATACCCCAGTCTGTGTGGACAGGGAGGATGCGAGGGGAGTCTGTGGCCACCCTCCCCGAGTCACTGTGGGCACCTCGAACTGCGCAGCACAAGTATCCCCTCTAACATAAAACCTTCCTAGATCTAGAGAGCACTGTACATGACATGCCCTTTCTCTTCAACCACGAGCCGAACCAAATCATATGTGGTAAATACTTCGGCAGATGCTTATAATAATATGAAAGCATCCATGTCCTGTCGGCATGCCTATTTATCGCAGCTCCCTAACAATGTATGCGTCCAATCACAGTCCAGTGTGTGAATGATTGACAGGTGGGGAGGAGGTACGGTAGCCTGACGGCTGTGCTGCTAAGTGGTATGTGTGGCACTCTAGACTGTGGACACGCTGCCTGCTGAGACATATGCACTAATGCAAGCTCAGGTTTCTAACACATGTAGCTTCTCATGATTAAAACTTCACAGTCTGGCAAGGTCTTCGACATTTCTCCTGGAGAGGAATGACCACAAACAGTTATTGTTCACCGTGAATCGTCTCCTAAACAAGACATTCTGCGAGACGGAATCCCAAGCCAGCAGAACATCGGTCCATAGTTCCAGCGTGATTATGTCTGGTGTATGCATCGTGTCCATCCACTGGCCGCATTACATTCCGTAACTTGTACAAGTAATGGACTGAACAGCCTTGTATGTACGGCTGCCAAATGCAATAGATGAATATCTGTACGAAACTCACAGGCAGTGATTAATAACAGTAGGAAACACATCCGGTAAATACGAGGAGAACCGAACTCTTCAAATTTCGTTCATTGTTCTCATTCAGTAAAGACTGTAAACGCGCGCGCGCGTGCTTGTGTGCCTGTACGTTCGTGAGACTGGCGTACGCATACGTGTCATGTCTGTGAGTGTTAGCGCGTGCGCGTGCATATGTGTTTTGTGTCTGTGTGTGTGTGTGTGTGTGTTCAGGTTTAATGAGAGCAGACCTTCAGCTGGCGGTTCAGTGCGAGCTGTTGCTGAAGCCATCGGTCAGTGAGGCTCTCCCTGACATTAAGCAGCGCGGCCTGTGTAGCTGCAGCACAGCGGCCTCTCTCTAATCTCCTCTGATTTATAGTGTGCTCTTCCTGTGGCTCAGCCTGGCCTGGAGACAGCCTGGCGTCCTCCTCCTACACACACGCACACAAGCGCGCACACACACACACACACACACACACACACACCCTAGTCCCCCAAACAAATGCCCGTTCCAAACCCCCACCTCAACCAAGCCACACACTAAAGCGGGTAGAATGCAGAAGTGTCCAGACCATGTCGGCCCACACGAATAGGCCCGCGGAAAACGCTGTATGCAGCAGCGGGTATTATACATCAACACTGCGGCGACGCAGACATCCTGAGAACACGTCACGGAGTGGGCTGGTGTAGACCCTGGGATGATTTGGGTGGAGGGGGTCAGGTTGATCAGCAGACATACAGGAGCATCTGTTTCCCCGTCTCCATAACACAGTCAGTCGCTCATAGACCCCGACATGATGACGTTTCACAGTGGCCAGGGGGTACACGTAAGAATCTCTCATAAACTACCATTCCAAATAGCCCGGAGGAATGTTTATTGCAACTGAGATCAGCTTTGCAGGTGAATTTGGCCTGTGTTGACGGTTTACCAGCCGGTGATCCAGAAGACCGAACTCCTCGGCCACGCACACCAGTAGAAAGATGAGTGTGCACGAGCACAAAGGAACCGCTTGCCTACTGTAAAATATGTTGATGGATCATTGGATGTAATGGGGCTATTTGGCCTCCACTGGTCCATGTCAAGGTCAACCGCATTAAAAACTTTACACCTTACCAGGATATTTTACAGTATTGCAAACATGCCAACCAGACACAACAAAGGTCTGCGGAACCACTGTCTAACACAGAACAAACTGGCTAGACAGACAGCACAATACATTTCTCCATGCACTTGAAAAGAACATATAGTGAGATACAGACAATTAAGGACAATAACAAGAATGAGGGTTGCCTGGTGCCATCATGGAAGTTCAGCTGTTGAAGTTCAGCTGCTAATATGTGGGTACGGACAGGAGAACAATTGGGATAATCAGGATGCCGTGCCTCTTCAGAACATTATCCTCGTGGTAATGTGTGTGAAAGTGAAGAGTTCAGTGGGGCCTAATTTTACCATGTTCCTCTGACCTTGGCAGGACTGGGAGAAGGAGCGCTGGGAAGCAGCGCAGAGGTCCTGACCTGCTACAGACACTGTCCCTGTCCCTGGGGTGGCCCTGGGAGCCTGGCAGAACATCTCCTATAACATCACAGTTCCCAGGACCAGACCAGGGATTTCACCCACCCAGGAACCCAGCGGCAGCCTCTTCTCCATCAGCTACACCACAGCTCCAGGACCTCTGGTTTGCCTCTGATTCCCAGGACCATAGGGCATCTTCCCAGAGCCTCTGGACTCTGCCCAACTTTAGTGGCTTCCCTTCGCAAACTGGGCTACAGCTATCATATCATGGTAACGTGATAGGGCACTGAGAGAATGCGAGGTCACTCTTTTCTAACGTTGAAAGTGGAAACACTCTTTGCCATCCATCGATCTCTTGGGAGAAACTGGAAGTACTAAGTATGAGGTCATGGTAAGCGAGTGAACTTTCATTAGAAAAGATAACGTCTTCCACACTACAGGGTAGACGCCAGAGGATAAAAACAGAGCTAAAAAACACGGAGTTCACACCAGGCAGGTATAGCAGGCCGCAGATCCATCGGTTTCTGAGGTGTCAGAAATTCTGCACAAGCATGGAGACGTGTCCAGTACCAGTGATCTAAGAAATGTGAGGTGACACGTGGTCTGCCTGATTCACCAGATTGCACAGAGGTACGACCAGACTGCATTTCTCTGCTTTAATAAGAAGGCTGTGTTGCTGTTGACTGCAGCCACGCACTGACATGAACTACAGCAGCAGGCTGGTAATTATAGCTGTAACAAATATAAGTAGACCTACTCTGCTGCTGTTAGATGGAAGTGGTGGACAGATGGACCTGCAGAGAGACAGACAGACAGGCAGTCAGACAGACAGACAGTGGTCAGGTGGTTCATACTAAATCAGAGATCCACTGGATGTATGAGTGGCAAACTATCAGACTGTATAAATAACACTGTCAATTGTTCTCAGTTGAAGACATTGGGAAACCTGTAGTGCACCCAGGCAGTGTATTTCACAGAAACGACAGCACACTGATTAATCTCTTTCACTATTTCAAAAAGCACGTTGCATTTAAAAGTTCATTAACAGCTGACAAAATAAACCCCTTTAGTTGCAAACTAAATAAAGAATTCACCACATGTATGTAGTGTAGACATGTTCCTGAACTAGAAACCTAGTATTCCAGTCACACTTAGAAACATCAGACATGGTTAGAAATTTAACTCACAAAATGAGCGGATGAAGCCAAGAAAAACCATGAGGGAGGATATAAAAAGGGAGTTGTAAAGCGTGTCTGAGAGTGATTTATTTCACATCATAGCGGGGTACCATCCCTCGCTCTCTATGAAAGAACAACATGGAGACTTAGCACAGCCTCCACAGCCCCCTGCTAAATGTGGCTAATGGAGTAAACAAACAGAAAATTCCCACGCTTTCATATTTATCCAGAGCTATTTTAGCTAGCACCTCTCACTCACTGTGATGCCCGCTCTGCTTCTGGGCTCTCCCTGTGGAGCTTTGGGGTTATGTGAAAATACAGACAGGAGAGAGGGTGATAGAGAATGGGAGAGAAGGGGACGGGAAATAGGGTGAGGGCGCGTGAGAGGGAGTGATGCATGGGGGGCAGAGTAAAATGGTGTGTAAAGGGGATGGGAAGATCGTGGAGAAGAGTGGGGATAAAAAGAGAGTGGGCAAATGGGGAGCCTGTGTGACCGGTGCCAGGTCCAAGCAATTATCTCCGACAATTAGATCAGAACCCAACCAGAGCCAGACAAACAGACACTCGTATAAGAAGAGCTGCACCCCCTCACCCCCACAGGCTAACTCAAGGGCCACTAATTCCCTCGACCGACCCAGGGACATTGAAAATGGAGGCCTAATCACGGGCAAACAGCTGGCCCCTGGTTCCGGAATGTAGTCACTTGAGTCCAGCTAATACCTCCATAACAAGGCCAGTCCTGGCAGAGCCTGAGACGGCTTCACTCCTGGGCCACTTGGACTGGACGAGGCTAAGAAAACACCCCCATAACATTTAAGTGCTTTGCAGTTTAGATGGGATTAATGCACTGTGGCATTGTTGTTTTTTAATCGTAGGCCTTCTAGACGTGTCCAATGAAACCACGGAGTGGACAAACACAGGTAGTCCAAATTCAGAGGGACTGACACGAAAGAGAGAGGGAGGCCAGCGTGCGCAGAGCCTCTATAAATGGACGGAGATCAAGGCCATAGACACAATGAGGACAGAGTTATATATGAGGAGAGGAACAGGGGTAAATAGAAGACCTGTTTCAATGGACAGTGGAGGGAGAGGTTTGGAGTGTTGCCCTTTCTCTCCCCCTGTGTGTGTCTGTTCCAGGGCTTCCTTCCATTCCCTGTGTCTTAATGCTTTACACAGACCAGCTCCTCGCGGAGGTTATTCCATAGCTCCTTATCCAGATGTTTTCATGTTCACTTTCTATCTGTCACACTTCGCCAGATTATCAACACTGGAAGAGGATTACACAAAGATCAGTGGAAAATTGCTATATCTTTAAATCGGAGCAGCTGCGATCCGTCCCGGCACACAGGCAAACATAAGCCGTTGTGTGAATGTTCTTGTATGAAACACAGCAGCATGTATTGCCTCCTTGTGACACCACATGGGAAAATAGGGTCATTTTGTCTGAGTCTATCCATGCTCTCCAACCAGAGTGACCTTATGGCAGCAGTGTTGACCCGTGGCCATACAGTATGTCGCAATGTTTATCACAGATGGGCCATTGACCCAGCTGACCCCAAGGTCCTTCTGACTACACAACAATGGGCCTGGAAGGGCTACTGACAGACAGAGGCCCGACGCAGCCCACCATCTGCGCCAACAGATAACGTGGTCTGATTACAGCCCTATGTCACACTTCACCGGGCAATCAGGTTAAGGCACGCGTTTCCTAAATGAGCGCATGTGAAATACAACCTGTTAAGTGGCGTGTGTCTCTTTAGCGGTCCCCTTTAAGGTAAATGGGCTAAATTAAGAATACCGCCCAGCAGCACTCTGGGCATCATGAAGTGCTTTCAGAGCTGATCACAGCTGCAGCGTTGGACACCTTCAAACTGGCACGCCGCCCTAAGATATCAACAAATGACGCCACTGCCCTCGTACCATATTTGCTGGTCTGGACAAGAGACCGGTGTACAGACAGCAGACTGGCTTTCAACACTTCGGTCTGCTTAACGTTTGTCAGGAAGCTGGGAGACCTGCGTCTGAGCGTAGTTTCGCTAAACTTGATCTTTGACTTTCTGAGGTAATCAACATCCCCTTCCCTAAGCTAACAGTGTAGAGTACGACCTTAACTCAGATTGGAAGGGGCTCAGGTGGTCATCGAGACACTTGTCTTATCACGTCTTCACTACTGCAACTCCGTGTTGGTAGGGCTCCTTGCATTTGCCGCCAGTTGAAGTTCTTATCCTCTACAAAACCATGGTGTTTGCCGATGGAGCAGAACAAGAGTATGCCTTTCCCCATCTTCAGGCAATACTCAAACCCTACATTAGTACTGATGCTTTTAGGTTGACGCTCTCTAGTTTCTTGGCCCTCCCAACGCTACAGGAGGGCTGAACTTCTCCCAACTAAACAGACGATTGCTAACAATTCTTGTTATATCTCTTCCTTACTGTACTGACATTGCTAATAGCTAATTAATCGACTCTGGCATACTTATTACTACTAAGTTGTGTGTGGTTGTTCTGTCTAGCTATCTATTACTGTAAGTTGCTCTGGATAAGAGCATCTGCTAAATGTCTGAAGTGTTAAGGGACCTTCAACATGTCGGTGTCAATCAACAGGGATGTTGATGACACACCAACACAGTGGTTGGCCTTTTCTTAAAGACGATCTGACCATCTACCAGGAGGAGACTGGACCTCCTGCTATGATGTCAGGTAAACAACCACTCCTGCAAAGTCAAAACTAAGGAAGTAAGCACCACAGAAAAGAGAAGGTCAACAGCTGGATGATTCTTGGAGTGATCCTCTTGTCTTCAAGGATCTGAAATGGTCCTCCATGTTCCAGATGACCCAGGGAGATCACGAGATCAGAATGCCTCACGGAGACACGCCTGATCTCCAGAGAGACAGACACACATTTGCCTTTTGGCTCTTTAATCCAGAAGTATGCATTTTAAATAAAAACTTTTATAGAATATTTGCTGTTAATTTAAAGTACTGTATTTGGGTACGTATTGGTTTCATCATACAGAAAACCGTTTTTATATAGTCGCCCCATTTCAGAGCACCAAAAGCATTGGGCAAAATAGATCGACAGGTATTTCTGGTTTGTCGGCTGGGTTCTATTACATTATTTGTACAGGCAAAAGAGAGTTATTAAATGTGCGGTCTTGGACTTTAGGCTTTGTAACCTGCTACATAAACAACACTTTGGAACATCATTAAAATGAAGTAAAGCATTTCTACAGATGACGGAATAATGCTCACGGCAGTGAAAACACATTTAAAAAATCAGTCCTAACAAATCAAGCATACACTCTAGGAGAGGTGGATGTGTCAACTACTACCATGTGTAGGAAACATCATCAGCAGAGTTATAAAGCCTACAGTACACTGCAAGGTGCATTCCATGCCCAAACAAATATAATTACCACAGTAATGTCATTATCATATAGTGGTATTCATATTATATTATAAACTGAGTGCTTGTAATCCGGAATGCTGATTGGTTGATATCTGTGGTGTACAAGTCCCATATAATTTTTTCCTGCTGTAATTTAGTGCTTACATAGAGTGCTTTCTTTTTCCTATACATTTGACTCCAGCCTTGGGTTAAGCATGCCCTTCTTCTCCAGATTAAAAGGGTCATGCTTAACCTATCCATGGCACAAGAACGTTTCATAAACTTGATGCGAGACATGTTCACTGACACTATATTGTTATGCAACACATAGTATTGTGTAAACTTCGACTAATATTACATTTGTCTGATCTATTTATCCTTCCTTCATCTCCCCCGTGACCCAGTGCCGTTCTCATCAAACTCTCTTTCTCATGTTGTCTTGTTGTTCTCCTCCGACGCTTTCCCATTGACGCCCCCCCCCCCGTCACACAAACTCACATAAGTGCTGTTCTCTGAGGACAGACTTCTAGGGGTGTGCTCACATTGACGAGTGTTAATATGAGTACAGCCCGGTAGGTTTGCCCAAGGCCAGAGGTTGCATTAGTCAGCTAACAGACTGCAGAAGGAACAGGCCTGACCCAAACAAACCCATTCAGTGGGATATAATGCACCCCTACACCCACAGTGCACAGCCAGGCTGGCAGCACTCACATAAGGCAGACAGGCCCCTAGCAATGCTGTGTAATCCCAAATAACACACACTCAAGTGAACAGGCAGAAAAAATAGCTACAGTAAAGTGTTAATGGAACATGTCACTCCCTGAGCTAGGTTTCACACACACACACACACACACACACTCACACACACACACAATAAACACACACCTCTGAAACACACACACCAGAAACACTAAATGCCTCTAAGCCTAGTTAAATAGTACTTCTCTGCCAAGAAAACATTTTGAACGCAGGCATTAATTCACAATTTCATTTATTTGGTTAATAATATGGACAGGCGCCAAATACGTTATTCTTCGGAACTAGTGTGAAGCTACTGTGTTTGTGGGGCAGGCAGTGCATCCCAGCTTGGCGTGGGTATAATCACACTGTGTTTCACTCAACACAGCAGGGGGCAGGGCTAGCATTCGAATACCAACATGTCATACAAGCTTATTAAGCAGAAACTTGCAACAGTAACTTGACACACACACACACACACAAAACAAGGGGATCAAAACACCAGCATCAGAGCTACCCCAACATACAATCACATCTTAACTTCCGTTAATCTCCATCCTTGCAAAAGTCCCCTTGCTGGTTCAAGTAGAGTTGAAAGGTGACAAGGTCAAGGCAGTTGCTGAGGCTTTGGGGCAGCCTCACATGGTATGAGGGGTACCAGGGGGGGAGGGGGGAATGTCTGGGGGGAGGGCAAACGGGTGTTTTGCTGTAACAAAGACACGCTTCAATCCTCAAACCCTGACACGTCAACACAACGCACTGTCACACTTGGCCGGTCACGCACTCTCACACAACCACACACACACACACACACACACACACACACACACACACACACACAGTACAGTATGTATATAAACAAACACAATAAGGTCTACAAATAGGACAATAAATACTAAATGTAGGGACAACAAATGAAGGGTATAGCGTGACAGGGGGTTTGGATTGGTAAGAGTTCACTGAGCGATCCCTGGAAAACCCCTCTGGGCAGCTTATGAAGATGACAGAGCCAGACACAGCTCCCTTTCTCATGTGAGGTTGGGCTTTTCACATGCAAGGAGACTGATAACTACGCCCCCGTGAGACACCTATGGACATATGGCAAAGTATCACCACATTCATATACACACACACACACGCGCGTGCGTACTCGCGCACAAACAGTGACACACAAACTCCAACAAACGTAAAGACTCATATGCACACAGAAGTTCACTGGATAGACACTTAAAGTTGCAAACAGAGTTTGAGTCTGTGACAGAGAGAAACATACACAGCAGCACAACAGAAACAAAATCCCAGACAAGATGTACTAATGGACAAGATATGTTCCCTGGAGTGATGTACTTGTGAAAGATCCATTAGTCAGTCTCTCTCTTGCTCGCTGTTTCTCTCTGACTCTCACTCACTCTCTCACATACATATATACACAACCCATATTTTCACATGGGTTTTCATATGCCTTTTTATGACAAATGTTCTCTCAATCAAAAACATATTTTCTCTATACCAAACCCTATCGTTAACTCCTTACCTCTAACTCCAAAGTATTTAGAAATTAATAACAGTTTTCAAGTGATGTCAGGACATTTTTTTAAGTTGGTTTCCTAAATATTATAGGGTATTACATACCCTGAGACATAACTATAATTTTGACCCTAACACTAACACAAACTTTAACCTCAATGACCTCTCCTTGATGCCTAAACTTAACCGATCCCTTATGCCCTAAATGTAACCCTCCTAAATGTAACCCTTCTAAATGTAATCCTTCTAAATGTAACCCTCCTAAATGTAACCCTTCTAAATGTAACCCTCCTAAATGTAACCCTTCTAAATGTAACCCTCCTAAATGTAACCCTCCTAAATGTAACCCTTCTAAACTTAAACATTATCCCAATTGTAGGTTTTACTCTAAAACTATCCTCTAACAGCTTTTAACAGAGTATTTTTTTTTTTATCCAATCATGTATTTAAAGACCTTAATCACACCTGACACATGATCTCACAACACATTGCAGCACTGCAGTAAGGATCGTTCTGATCACTTCAAAATATATCTTCAAAAGTCTCAAGTTTTTTTTTATCAGTCTTATTAAGGTACTGTTTGCATTTGTCTAAGTAATTGAAGAAGGAAGCCAACTGCTAAAATGGCCCTGTACAATATAGTTTAAGACTCGGAGAAGGTGAAGAGACCCCTAGTGGCATGTCTTGTGATGTATGTATGAGGCTGAGCTGTATGTTTATCATATAGATACTTGGCGGTTTTCATTATGAATAATGTCCCTCGTGAAACATTTTTAGAGAAATAGAGTCACATCAAATCCACGACCAAGAAAGATGAAGACATCTCATGATCGTGGTTTTGATCTGCTGCTTTGCTAGGTGTTTCTTTTCTGCCCCTGACCATATACCTGGTGAGTAATGAAGATGGGACAACACCAGGGCTTGAATAGCTAGTAGGGTTGATTTTTTTGTGTTGACGACCATCCTTGAGTATCAAGTTGCTGTATAGTTACTAGACTTCTGAACAGCCATTCTAAGAGAGAAGGGAGAAGGAGCACATACAGGTAGATCTGCAATACATGGCAACATGTGGCAGAGAGAGTCAGATCAATTAGCATACTTTACCTGTCAGTTATGAAAATGTCTGACAGTAATGTGTACTATATATAGGTGGTGTATACTGTGAACAGATGGGCAAGTCTGAAACACATGCTCACATATTAGGAATCTCTATACTTGTGGGGAGACCTAAAAAATTGCTTTGCAAATCTTATTTTCCCTAATCAATTATCCTTAACCAAACCCATGCACTAACCCCAAATTCTAACCTTATTCTAAAACAAAACCCATAAGCCGTATATAGACTTTTTCACAAAATGTCCATACAAGGTCAAGTATTCCATGTTTAACTCTCCATGGGGGGATTTCTGGTCCATGCCAGGTTAGTAAAGAGTTAACCCACACACAGAAATTTACACACATTGCGAAGGCTTACATTCCTTAGAGGCAAGTCTCAGTGTGAACTGTGGTCCAGCACAAGGTCAGTGGTTGGGTAGACCAGTAGAATGGTGGAAACAGTCAAACAAGCAGTGAGCGGGAGGCTTTAGGAAGTCAAACAGGATGGCGTGTGTGTGTATATAAACAGTTTTTCTAAACTCACACTAAATCTAGAACAAACAGTACAAAACCAATAAACTGTTGACAGAATAACATACGATCTGCCTTCCCTTCCCAGCTCCCCAGGGCTGTCATTGGTAGCGGTCATGTGATCAGAGGTAGACTGGACAGGACCTGTGAACCTCCAGGTCTAGACTGACTGATGGGCCATACAGGTGGGGATTCAACAGGCAGGAAGCACGCTTGCAATTATTGGTTGTTCAAAAAAGCTATATGCTATTTTCTGTCTTTAAAAAATGTATTCCATGATAACTATACACCAAAAACACATACATGGGGATATCCAAAGATTACAATATTGCAGCTTCGTTTTTGACCAAAACATATAAGTTGGAATTCTGTTTGTTAGTTGTGCAACAGATATTTGCTGGCTTAACACCTCATGGAATTAAGTAATCCGGATGCCAAATGAAGCAAAAACATTTGCTCTCCTGAGGCCACCGAGAGTTTTCTCAATAATCCTTTAAAATGGCTTGTTATCATATACTTTACAGTTAACATGTTGAAGCTTTTAAATCCCTCACATTGCAGTCAAACGGTTCAGAGACGAGTAGCTCCTAAAATTGAATAAGGTCAGGGCTTTACAAAGAATGATATTGTGACTGAAAAACCTTCTCAAGAGCTCAGCCAGAGTGTCTGATCAGACAAACAGACAGACGGTGTAGGAGAGGAGAGCGAACAAAAATATATACAGTTGAGGATCAGTTTCCACGCCAAGTTGCAGTCATGTCAAGACACTGTTGAGGAAAACAAGCACATTGAGAAGCTTCACAGAGTCAATTTTTCACTGTTTGTTCAGAAATGATTTAGTTGTTCAAAGCCACTGTCTGTATGGCTGGGCTCAGACGTTCCTGTAGGTAAAGAAACTAGATGTGGACATCCGGGGCTGGCGGAGAACAAAGTGGTCAGCGGTTTTCTGAAAATGGTTGATGTCGGAAGCAGCATGTACTGAAGATCAGCTCTGGTAGACATTCCAGCAGTCAGCCAACTGCACGCTCCCTTAAAACTGAAGACCACTGTGGCATTGTGTGGTGTGGTAACAATGGACAGTTTAAAGTGGCCATTTATTTTCTGTAGAACAAGGTAATCCTTTCTCCAAATAGGTGAGCAAAATGTCATTTTTCTTAACAACGTTTGGCACAATAATTGGCTCCCCCGCAATTAGAACTTGGTGCACCTTCCCTTGCCAAAATGAGACCGTTCATCCAGGTAGAATCTCTTCAGATCCTTTAGAGTCATTGGTCCTCGCTCTCCTCTCCAGCTCAACTCAGTTTCTGTTGGGATTCATTCTGTGGTCCTTGAAAATTGTTTAGATCAGAAGGAATTGATTGGAGAAAAACAAATTGTACAATGTGATATGTTATAACTATAATATGCGCCCCTCTACTGAATTCTTAAACCTGATGTGGCCCTATATTTGATAAATGTGCCCACCCTGCTCTAAACCCTTTGTGACAGGACATGGGAGACTGTGTTTTCATCCAGACAGACAGAAGCAGGACATGGGGAGACTGTGTTCTTCCCCAGACAGACAGAAGCAGGCCATGGGGAGACTGTGTTTTCACCCAGACAGACAGAAGCAGGCCATGGTAGAAACTGTGTTTTCACCCAGACAGACAGAAGCAGGACATGGGGAGACTGTGTTTTCACCCAGACAGACAGAAGCAGGCCATGGGGAGACTGTGTTTTCACCCAGACAGACAGAAGCAGGACATGAGGAGACTGTGTTTTCACCCAGACAGACAGAAGCAGGACATGGGGAGACTGTGTTCTTCCCCAGACAGACAGAAACAGGACATGAGGAAACTGTTTTCACCCAGACAGACAGAAGCAGGACATGGGGAGACTGTGTTTTCACCCAGACAGACAGAAGCAGGACATGGGGAGACTGTGTTCTTCCCCAGACAGACAGAAACAGGACATGAGGAAACTGTTTTCACCCAGACAGACAGAAGCAGGACATGGGGAGACTGTGTTTTCACCCAGACAGACAGAAGCAGGACATGGGGAGACTGTGTTTTCACCCAGACAGACAGAAGCAGGCCATGGGGAGACTGTGTTTTCACCCAGACAGACAGAAGCAGGACATGGGGAGACTGTGTTTTCATCCAGACAGACAGAAGCAGGCCATGGTAGAAATTGTGTTTTCACCCAGACAGACAGAAGCAGGACATGGGGAAACTATTCTCCCCCCAGACAGACAGAAGCAGGACATGACGCAAATGAGGAAGGGACAGTTGGGGACTGACCAGATTGATGACATTCGCATTAAGTGCAGCTTATCATTGCAGCCAAACAACATGAACAAGTCAACATCACCATGGCTAATGGTTTTACAACACTAAGAGCTGAACACCTACGTGCCTGCTGGAAAGCTAACATACACTACTAACGGTGCACTTCATTTCACTGATCACTGCACAGCGTGAGTCAGCCTTAAAGTAAATCACAATCATCACATGGCATATATGTGCGTGCCTGTCCCTTATCACGTTGACTAACGAGTGTCAGGGAAATCAAAACCAAGAGGAGTGAACTGTCTTCAAACCAAGAGGTCCACACACCTACTTGTGGTTATCAGGGTATGGGCTACATGAAAGCTCCTGGGTCGGCCCCTCCCTTCGCCGAGCTGCACCCTCTGCCTGATCAAACGCAGCGAGGGGATTAGCTGAGATAATAGGAGATAATGGAGGTAAACTTTCACAGCTCTGAACAAACTTCAGACAGATGAGGTAAGAACACATGAAAGGTGATATTCATTTCCCTCAAAGAAGAAAACACATATGCAACAACTCATGCGCACATGGACAGCCAAGAGTTCATGGGAGTACGAACTTTCCGATTTTGACAGAGGGCATGGCCTTTCTCTACAACACTGCAGGGATAATACGCTCTGATAGGTCCCATCCCCGACTTGTCATTCAGAGAAAGTTTCAGTTTGAAATGTTCCGCATGTGACTCTGATACAAAATGCAAACAAGCAGATACCTCAGTTCTAATGTGGCAGTTAACTTGCAATAAGCCCTGTAATCTTGTTATCCCGGCTACCTTTGTGGTACTCGCTTACAACTGTTTGTGGTTCACGGATGACAAGGTATGAAGCTGGGACTGTAATGGCATACACAGTGAGATGGCACAACTTTATGCACACCTGTTATGTCAAAGGTTTCCGATGCAACAGAACATATATTTGACGTTTGGCGTACACTGAAATAAAAACCAACGCAAACAACAAACCTGGGCCTCCTGCTGTGTGGTAACAGTTGGGGTGTGAAAGCTGTGGCCAGAAATATCTTTCCTTTCTTAGATGATGCTTTCTGGCAGATTACTCACAGTCCTTGCGTTTGTACTCCAGTGAGATGAATATGTGACTTAGTGCTGCAGGCTGCATGCGTGAGTGTTTTTCAGACTGTGTGAATATGAGAGAAAGTGTATGAAAGAAAGAAAGAGAGCGACAGAGAGAGGGGAAAGAGAAAAGAGAGAGAGAGAGAGGGAGTGAGGGACTGGGACCTGAGTGAGTGAGGCTGAATTGTGTGAACATTTCAGAAAGCGTGTTAGGGTATACGTGGGTTGATGCACGCGTGTATGCTTGTGTAAGTGCTCGTCTGTGTGTGTGTGTGTGTGTGTGTGTGTGTGTAGGGGGTGTAGAGGTCTACATGAGCGACTCTGATCTGATTAACAGCGTGTCCGTGTGGCTGGGGAGCCTTGCCCCCCCCCTACCCTACCCTACCGCCGGCAGACCCAGGAAGCACCATGTGACACGGCCGGGCCAACAACACAGGCCCTTTCTCCCTGACCCAGTCACAGGAACACACCAACCCACCGACGGAGACACCAGACCAGTTTGGCCCATGGAGGCGTCAGCGTGGAGCCAGGCCTCAGGGTCCACCTCCAGGACAAACCATTGTGCAGAAACAAGTCCCTCTATTCAGCACCAGTGTGTTACACCGTTCTGCTAATGAGCACGCCCAGCAGCGCCGCGCTCCATCACAGGATCCAGTCCCCAACCGGGCCACAGTCACACTGCAGGCCAGAAACACTGAGTCGGAGAGGGAGAGGTGGAGTGACACAGACAAGGAAACGGAGAAAAAGATCACAGTCAGAATGGGAATCTGTGTAAGGGTGCTGCTGGTGGAGAACAGGGACAGAACACACCCAGTCCAGATGAAACTGACACGGACTTCTTACACTGGGAGGTGATGAGCATATAAGATAATGGGATGCGAGCGGTGGGTGTATCCTATACATTCATTTAGACTTAATGTACATATTTACAGTCCCACTAGATGTCTCTATGTACAAAAGGGGAGATATGGATGAGAGACTGAGAAATATTCAGAAGGACGGGCGAGGCGAGCGAGAGAAACGGAGAGAAGCAGAGTGGGAGGTCGGACAGGAGATGTGTCACAGCACTATGCCGCTTCTCACCCGAGAAACACAGTAAACATTTGTCGCAGCTTTCTGAAGTCCGTGTCTGCATGCAAGTAATGAACACCAGAAGGATTTCTATCAATAATTCTGTGGACGTTTACACTGTAGCTATACTTAGCCCACTCTCGGTGGTTTGTCGCATAGAGCAGGGCTGACAGTATGAGTCTGTGTAGAATCATCACACCTATCAAATTGATATGAAAAATGTATAAACCTGATGCAAAGGTGTCCCCTTATGAGAATCAGGTACTCTGTCAGGGACCAACTCACCCATACCCATGTGCAGTAACCACCCAAACCCAAGCCCTAAACGCTCTGCTCTCTAAGAGCAAGGGGGCAGCTCGAGCACAGCTCCATTCCCCGAAAGGCCAAATGAATTATTTGGGGGATCTCTCAGTGTCACCCGGCCCGGCAGCCAGAGAGAGGAGTAAAAGGAGGGCATGTCACCTCCCATCAGCCAGAGAAGCTTCCCGCTCCTCTCACAGCACAGCGAATACTCTGAAGCCTCCGAGGAGTAGTGGAGTGGAGGCTGCCCTGTTAAAACACTTCGAATGTTGTCAGAGGACCATGGCCAAGTAGGACGGAGCGCCTCAGCCGTCAGATCACCCAGACACCCTGGGTTTCCCTTCCGGCATCTCTCCGGCAGCCCTCGCCATCATCGTCCAGGCAGGAGCCTCCAGGTGCCAGATGAGCATCAACCTAATTTCACCATCAAAATGTTATGAGCCGCTCGGAGGCGCACGATGAGTGCCTGTGTGTGTGTGTGTGTGTGTGTGTGTGTGTGTGTGTCTGATAGAAAGAAAAAGAAAGTGGGAGCGAGTGAAAGAAAGCTTGTGTGATGTGAAACTTAGCGCTTATTCAGACTGACCAAAGTTGGAAGAGGCATTTGGAAGAAATATCTAATTAAATCATACAGTGTGTACATAAATGTTTCAGTTTACATTAGCAATGCAATGTCCCACATTTACTGCTCGCATTCTGACTTCTGATGTCCTTAAAATAACCGCCCAGCGAAAAATCTAACTTTGGAAAGTATTCTGTTAAATCCCAATTGAATGTCTTCCTATACTCATAAGTGGCCAAACCATAAATTCTCTCAACTGTGACACAGAGTAGGATGTCACATTCCTGTGGAGGATGTGTTGAATATTTTTCAGGCTGTGCCTACCGGGAACTCTGAATATACTAATACGTAGCTCTGGCTGTGAAAGTCACAGAATAAAAAGATTAAAATCTACTTATTTCTAGCTCCGACCCTTCAGGTACTACAGAGGTATCTGAGAATTCTGCATCTTCCAGAATGTGTTACTCCGACCTCACGTATCTCTGTAATACTTTAATGGCTTGTATCGGCAGATTCATTCGAGTCAGACGGACACAGTAACAAAATCGAATAAAATGACTGCTCGAACATTAACGGAGCGAAATACAACCATAGTTAATGTCTGCAACTACAGTTCACTAAAGCAGAGAACATTGGACGCTACAAATGGGACACATGCTTTCAACGCATGTACAACCTGAAGGCCAAATAGGACTTGAGTCTAACTGGATGCCCTACCTTCCAGATGTAAAGCTCTGACCATTAATTGACTGCCTTGGGCCCATCAAAGTGTCTTACCTCATCCCCTACTTCAGGGAACCAGGGTTATAAGCTCACACTCATTCAGTCAGTTCGGTACAACACATATGGGGTTATGAAACCATGCCCCATCGGGCCAGGCAAAGCACTGAACATGACAGAACGTGGAGCCTAACCAAAGGATACATAAGGATTCACATGTAATCCGCTAAGGAATCGTGGAATACGCAGGCTCCCTGTCCAAGAGGGCTGCTGTCAACTTTGCACCTGCTCAGCAGGTTCGTCCTGGCCAGATGAAAGCTGAGAGAAGACGGTCGCCCGAGCTTGGCCTTCAAAGTGTGAGCTTCCATTACCGTGGAAACAAAAAGGCAACAATTTGAAAAAAAAATATATATATATAACGTTGCGTTTACCACAATTCACTTGCTACTTTTGCTGTACACAGGACGCATATGAAAATATGATTAAAAGAACAATATGAGACAAAATGTCATATCCTTTCTGTGAAAAAGTATAGAAATCATCAAGTATTTGAAAAAGTTTTACATACAAGACAAAAGGGAACCCTTATCAAAGTGATGGGAAGGCAACAGTGTGGATAAAAGAATGTGCAGATGATTCAAATCATCCCAGCTCATCTGTGAAACATGGCCGAGGTAGTGTCAAGGCATGGCGACGCACGACTGCCTCTGGAACGTGGCTCACTCATCTATAATGATGAGGTAAAATATGATGGCACCAGCAGAATGAATACAGACGTTTACAGAAGCGCCTTGGCTACCGATGTACAAGAAAATGACCAGCGACTCATTGGCCGGTGCTTGAAAATGCAGCAGGACAACGGCCCAAAATACACTACCTTTGCAACCGTTATTCTTAGTAGGTAAAACATGTTGAAACGGTCAGAAATATCGTCCACTGGGGACGTGTAGCTGTCCATGCGTCTAAGGCATACGTGTCCCCATCAACATTCACAGTGTAACGACGCATTAAATCAGTGTACACTGAGGACTTACAACAGTCATTCCACCCCTGGATGATTTGTTCTTTGCAGCTAAGACCAAATCATTCTCGTTGCTCAGTAGGTCAGTATCCCACTTCACCTATAGAAGAATAAAAAATATCCTGTCATTACTGTGTTGGGTCTCACTGGACTGGGATTCTTGTCTGGTTGTAACCACTCCAAAATTTTCAACGACTACCGGCCTACCTCGCCTGTTAAATCTGACTTTAATCTTCACGTGGACACAACTTGTCTCTCAAGTCTAACAGCATGAGTACATGCTCTGGAACATAAAGCCTTTATTTGCATTGGCTTGTAATGGCGGGAGCTTCAACCCATCGCCGAGACTATCCCGACAACAAGAAACAAAAACATGTAGGTCAAGGAAAACAGATATGTTGAATAAAAAACTTATGATGAGGACCAGCCCCGAAGTAAAAGCTTATAAGAGCATAAAATCAATGAGGATAAGACCGAGTTGTGACTTCATCACCTGGAGGTGGAGGCGTCCAGTTTGACGTGAGCCCTTACTGGCCTCGAGTGGCATGAAAAAGCAGCTGTTTGAAATTGTTTAAGAAAATGCAGAGCTAACAAAATACAAGTTGTGTAGGAGTGTTGGTCTCAGTAATACAACTGCTCACACTGCACTGCTTCAGGTGGGCAGCTGTCTGGAGAGAGTTATGTGTGACCTCCAGGGAAGCGGTTGAGACGTTTTCACCTTACAACGGGGCAACAGGTGCCAAGTAAAATGTTTCTTTCATGAAACTGTCATCTGAATAATTGTTGTTTAAGTTATGTTTGTGTTAATAAAAACATTAGGAATTATGCAAAGCATTCTCAATTTAGTGGCCAAAGGCTAATTATGTTCTATGATGGCCTTCCAAACATATGCTAAGACAAAAATCAGCTGGCTGCTTATTCAATGCCTTTGCGCTTCAGCAAAAGTAAACAGCCAAGGGTATTTTCACTGAATGTCTAGATAATCTCTTATAGATAAGAGGCCCACAGTATAGTATTTGCTTCAGAATCAGACCGCCATCAATGACTGTCCTTAAAGACGCCCTCAGACACACACACACTCCAACAGAGTAACAGAGACTTTACACAAAAATATTATTTTCCTGAAAACGTAATGGGCATCTTTGTCTGACAAGCAGGTCTGGTGGAAAACAGTTATTACAGCCACCCGTAATGACTGAATCGGTGCCAGGTGTCGACTGCTCAGGTGAAGGCATATTGTTGATTACGTTTCAGGTGAACATGAATAAACTAAATACATTGAACGCACGTGGGTGTGTGTTGGTCTGCCTGTGTCCCCTTCAAGCCGGGCAGCGGACGTAGGGCTTCTTTAGGACAGAGTATGTGGTCAGGTCCATGTCAGGGTGTGAGGGAGAGCTGACTGCTTGCATGTATCTTTATTTACTGTGTTCTGCTCTCCCCCGATCCCTGCTGACCCACTGTGATGAGGCTTATTCAGTGAAAATATGAGGGAAGGGACAGGAGGAGACTGGGAGAGGAGGGGGAGAAAAAAAAGGAGGGGAGGGCGAGTCATGCTTGGCTGGCTGATCTGCAGTGACAAGCCGTCTCCAGTGAGAGGGGAACTTAGCATGTCAGGCAGGTCAGCACGGGCCAGGCAGACAGTCGATGAAATATTGAATGCAGCACACTGGTATCATAGATCTAATGCCTCCAAAACAGGCTTTGGCAAGGAATGGAGATCGGTGGCTATCTTTTAGCCTCTTACAACAAATTCAAAAGTCAATTAAAACCGACGTAGGTCTCGCATTGTCTCTGCAGGGAAGCCAATGGATTGTATGAGCTAGGATCCCATGCTGACTGTTAAGGAACTAAAGTTCAAAAGTGCACAGTGACCCATTGTGGTCATATTCTCTCTTTACAGTGGAGAAGAAAAAGGAAGATCTTTATTTTCATTCCTCATGTCTTTCCTCTGGGCCATTTCTGTTCTGTTTTTATTCACTGCTGCTGCGTCCTTCCTGGCTCTGTGCAGATAGAAATATACATATAAATGTAACAGTATCAGTCTCTCTTGGCTGACCACCAACTCTGTAAGGCTGAGATGCACCATTCAACGTAGAAAATATTCACCCTGGACATCACAATATGGTCAAATGGTCAAAGCCAAGCATAATGCATTCTGGGAGGGTAATGCAATTATCCATTTCTTATCATGCCGTTTGAATGGTTGGACCTTCATCATGTTAAATTAACCTTTGCACTACAAGGACAAAAGCCCACCACACATGTTCCCCTACCCCCCAGAGATACACAATTATCCATCCAACCTTCACCCACTCTCTAGCCTTTCTGAACAAACCATAACTTGAACATTTTAATTTCCATTTCCATCACGTCCACTAAGTTTGATTTATCCACAGTGTGAAACATCACTGACATTTCCCCAGCTCATTCTCTCCTGTTTAGTTTTAAGGGCCACATCCTCTTAACTTTTCAAGTCATTATATAATATATCGAAGTAGGTGTGCATTGGAAAACTCATGAGTTGGCAGAAGAGCTGCTACTGCTTTTCCTTTGCTACTGCTTTCACTCTTTATATACATTGATTATATAAAGCATATAAACTTATAAACTTCTCCAGACCAATATTACATAATGTTCCTGTTTTTGCGCTTTTATCAGTAATTGAAATCCTGCATTGAAACAACTTCCAGTGGCTCTTCTGAAGCTTGTGTGCATCACAAATAAAAACAACACCTCCGTATTCCTGAGAATCTATTGAGTGCAATAGGGTGTATTTTGTGTGTAGCCCGAGTGGATTGATCAACAGTCAGGATTGAAAGTAGAGAATCTGAACAATACCATCTTCTAGCCTAGACATCCTGCTTTCATATGATGTACAACTTTTTCTAACTCACATAGTTGGAGTTTCACCAAAGATTGTATCAGGTTTTCAAAACCCCTTTGAATGCAATGCACGGATGCCTGCAGGTTTTTCTGTTCTGACTTTAATTTCACCCACCTGATGTTCCAGGTGTAATTGCCTGATTAGAGGGTTGCGATGAAAATTACTTAGTAGCACTGGCTTTGAGGCCCAGGGTTGAGTTTATAGGCTTTAAATTGTGATGGTCACTGTAAGAAAAAGTTTCTATCATAAAAAATACACAACCTATGTAAAGGTCAACAACACAGTGATTATGTCTGTTAAACGTTAGGTTCCATAACGTAAAAACGTAATTCTGTTAAAAAAATATATGCCAAAAGTGACAAAAAAGAATGAGCATCAACGTCAACATTCATTTTATACAATCATTGTATAAAACTTTATGCATTTTGACAATCATTGTTACATTGTAAAATAATGTATATCTGAATAAATTCAACCCTGCTCAACAATGTTAGGAGGACTGAATTTAAATTAATGTCAGTGTGGCTGAAGCAGGATAATTAATTTAATCTATATCCATAAAGTTGTAGAATTAACCTCACCCTTTGTGTCCATATAGCTGTAGCATTAACCTCACTCTTTATATCCATATAGCTGTAGCATTAACCTCACAGGTACAGAAGGGATAAAATTAAGAGACCGCTGTAAATTGAATGCTTCTGTTACTCACTCAAATCTTTTTGGGGAAGGAAAAATGTGCCGTGGTCTCTTAATTTTTTCTGGAGCTGTATTTGACGTCACTGGACAGGAAAAATGGGATTGTAAGTGGAGATGGAGAGGAAAGATAAAACATTTTAAAAATCTAGATCGTAGTACCCAACATTTTCTGACTTACACTAGTTAAATAACCCCTCTAAAATGTATCAACTAAACTACAATGAGATTCTCTTTCTGGGGGTGAGTATGAAGAGGTAGAGTGCAAGTTGGTTTTTAAGTAATATATTTTTGAGTGCTTTTCTGGCAGACTCTACGACACACTTAGCACAAAATATTTGGAGTAAGAGCCCACATTTCTCTCTATCAGTCTAATTTATTCAGCAGTTTATACTACAAGCAGGTATCCAGTTTTATTTGCTGAGATGAAGCTGCTCTCTTTAGTTGCTATGATTCTTGCCAGATGAGTTCTCCACAAATAAACATGGCAGTGTTGATGTAAAAATAGGACACTGAGAGAGACTTGGTTCCTCAGAGAGTTTCCGGAGGGCCGATAAACACAGGGAGGCTTGGCTCCAGAGTTCCCCCTGCCGTCCCGTCGCCCCCTCCTGCCCTTGTTCCCCCTGTCTAATGTGTAGACTGTGTTGCAGCCAGCAGGGCTGAGGGGTAACAAGACCAACAGGCAAGGCTGCTGTCCAATCCAGCCATCAGGAGTCAGGAACCCAGCTGCATAATGTCTAACCAACAGAAAGACGGACAGAGAGATAGAGACAGACCGAGAGACAGGCAGAGAAATAGGCGCACTGACAGAGAGATAGAGACGGATAGAGAGACAGGCAGAGAAACAGACACATTGACAGAGACATCGAGTCTGATAGACAGACATACAGGGATAGAGAGACAGAGAGAGAGAGACAGACAGAATGGCAGTGAGGCAGAGATATATACAGAAACAGACATACTATATAATATAGACCAGGCACGTGTACTTGACAACCTAGGGGAAACCTATTTAACCAGGATGGTCTTGTGTCAAAACGATCACACTTGGGGTTAGAGGTTAGAGGTTAGGTAGCCTGGCATAATGTGTGATTTTAAAGATGAAGAATGATGGGATTATAATAATCATAGCATCTTTTACATCCCAGGAATGTCTTGGATCTGCTTGCAACTTCCAAGCCTCCAGATATTTAGCTTGACGATGGGCTTGAGTAGTGTGCCTCCTGTTTGGAGTTGTGTGGTCAATTGTCAATTTCCGATTGTGACATGGCTGAAATGTCTTGACATGGGTCAATGACCCTGCAGGCATTTGGACCTAGCAGGGGGACGGGCATCCAAACCTCCCTGAACCACTGGACGGGGTCGTGACCTGGGCCTGGTGATAGAGACAAGCCCTAGAGGGGGAGGATGAATGGCGGCAGGTAGTTTTGGATTACCTCTGTGGCTTTGTTTCCTGTGATTATATCCGTTCATCTGGAACATTCTGTGTGACCAAATAACTCTTTAAAAGCTGCCAATGTGTCATAATGAAAGCAAGTGCATCCATAATGTGTCTTTGGTACTGAACGGATGGAAAACATAAAAATACCATCATTTTGCAAATCATGCTCAACCCTACCCGGGGTCCTGTGTGTATGGTTTCTTTATTTCTGCACACATCTATATTTCATGGTTAAACTGAATCCTATAATGCATATGCAATGCTTTGCCAGGCAACAATTTCAACATGTGGAATTCATGGCCTGTGCTTCATATTACATTCCCTCCATCTTTCTACAAACTCAAATTCCCTCTGATTTCAAAAACTAATACATGCGGTTTGTCCTCTGGGAAGACAGAACAAGATTTAATTGGATTCTTCAGTTTTGAGGGAGCAAGTTGAAACTGACTCTGATGTGAGAAAGCAGGACGGGTACGAAGTCAGAACCGCGATTCTGAGACCGCAGTGCAGCAGGAAGAATAACGGAGTAACATAATCTGAACCGCCTTGACGGTTGCTTTCTGAGTGCGGCTGAATGTTCATACATCACTATTAGGCCCCATCTTTCTGTGTTGCTTTGTCGGCCTGGCTGCCTCAAAGGGATATAGCCATAGAGCACAGGAACTAACTTTTGGCACTCGTACGCAGAGGGCCTGGGCATGGATAATGCTATGTATTCACCATAACTTTATTCTTAATAAAGCAAAGACAAGCCTGTGTTGCTATTGTTTCCCCTTAACGTTCTAGACTTGGGTAACTAAATATCCAGGTGGGTATAACGCTTCCTGTGTCAAATCAACCCAGGGGCAATAAAACATGATGTAAACATTTCCAAAAATCTAATATTTAAACAGGTCGATGGGTCCAAGGATTGACGGCGCCAAATATTGTGGTGATAATGAAATGAAATGAACAAAATGCTCAAACTCTGAGCACATTATTCTAAATACATTTGACTTAGGCTCCATAACTGACGTCTTTATTTGTTTCCAAGGGGTGAAAAGGAGAGCAGACATGCCCCATTTGCTTTTCCTCTTCCACATTTTCTCTAAAATCCCCCCACTTTCCTAACTGCCTAATGTGAATCGGAAGTTTTAGTAATGCCCCTCTGGTAGCTAGCCCTGGTCTAACCTGGCCCATCTGGAGGGGGTGCCAGGTTAGGGTATCGGGGACACAGGGCACCCACAAAGACACAGGCCTGTTCCTCTAAAGAACCGTCTCAGACAGTCCCCCACCAGTTGTTGACTGGACTGCTGTCCACCTAAGCGGTCATCTGGGTTCTATTTGCTGTGAGGGAACCAGGCGGGGTTGATCCACGCCCAAGCTGCAGCGCCACTCTGACAGCTCGACGTGTTAAAGCTGTGACAGGTCTCGCAGGGGGACTAATGTTGCTGCCCAAATGGGACTGGCTATTAACCCAGTCCCCCACCACCCTGGCCTACAGGCAGTCTCACATCCCCGCAGCACAGCCTGGGCCTAATGGACAAGGTAAGGGTCATTAATCCACTTCAACCCAGGAGAAGGCTGGCGCTAGCCTGGATGCTTTTTGGTAGAGGTCACAATGGAATTGAAATGACCTAAATGACAAACTACTCTGGCTGCATTTACAACTAATTCTGATTTGCTAATTTTCTGGCCAAATAGCTGATATGATTGGTCAAAAGACAAATTGCTGGATCCGAATTGGGCTAAACAAATATTTCTGTGGCTCTGACTTGCCACAGGTTATTCATAGTGCCAAAAGTTATTTCTCTCAAGAAACATGAATACATTGAAACAGTGTAAATTATACCAAACACATGATATTATCGAAAGCCTAGCCAATGATCTTGGCTGACTTAAAGATGTACAGTATGTATAAGATGTATCTTATCTTAGAACCAGAGGTGTAGACAGACATCTGTTGGCAGCTGGGGCTGGGCATGGATAATGCAAACATTTGGGTAGGCAGAAATATAAGCCACCTAATCATATTCATGAATGTTCATACAATGAATGGAATACTTACTACTGAAACTTACTATTGCGCAAAACAACCTTTATCACCTACCATCATTTTGCTCACCTAACTGTGATTTTTGCTAATGTAAATGTATTGTTCCTGCACTCACAAGCAACAGATTATTCAGGGATGATGTTCGGTGTTACAAAGTTCTATGTTTTGGCTACTCTTTCCTCAACTTGCACTATTTACGTATTTAAGATCACAGTTTAATGTTTACAGTTCAACCGGGTGTTATTATCTTCATGATGTGATATTCAGTTAGCAGCATCAGATAGCCTGCATTAAGCATTTGTTTTCTTTAGGCCTGTGTTTGATTTTTGAGCTTAAACTAAATGTCTTTGTTTAACATGAGAGAAAGTAGATGAATAAATGTTCCTTACATGTTCCCTTTAACAGTTTGACACCTGCATAGATTGATTGGGGACATAAATATATTCTAAATGCCCACTATATGGCCAAGGATACCGAGCTGAAATATTGACACAATTATGACATATTTATTATTCCAAAACAGCAGCTGCTGGTTGGAAAATAAACGTCCCAACAATATACTCATGCTGTATATTTCAAATTTCTGATGAAACTGTCATGACTTTGCTCATATGATAGCTTGTTACCCCAGCCGAGCTCAGCAGTCGGAAATCTCACCAATTCGCAAAGCAATTCACTAGGCTGTGCAAAGAAATCACTACATTCTCACAGGATGAAAATGCTTCCACTGTGGGCCTGTCAGCTTGAATGCCCTATTATCCACTTAGAAAAAAATCACTTGACGAGGCTTCATAAGCTAGGCTCATCATCAGGTCAAAAACACAAATGGCCTAGTTGTGTATGAGCAATCTTTGTGCACCATCTATCACCCCCCTTCACCACACCCAATGTTGTTGTCAAATGCAATACTTCTGGGGTATAGCCCCAAAAAATTAATTTCAAGTCAAATCACAAATTTCCTTCAACATAAAAAACATTTGAAAATGTAAAATACCCTCCTGCAAAGCGAGAGCTAGAGACATGAATAGACAATGAGGAGACAACCCAGGGGTGGTGGAACGAACGCAGGACGAGCTCATTTTTCTCCTTACAACATTTCACTAGCCTGCAAAATCTCCAGTTGGATTAAATATAAATATGTTGGCCTTTGGCTTCATGTGTGCTGTACCAGGATCCACTGGGTGGCACGTTGTGCCGGGTAGTTAGGGCCGTTCCTATATTCATGAGGCTATATAATTCATGTTTCTGCATCCTCAGGTGATCGCCACACAGCAGCCTGCCAAACAGACCTGTTGTAGAAACACTTCCCTCATCCGCACCAGCCTGTCCCAACGCCACTGGAAAGCTGCACAATGGCTTTCTTCACATCTGTGAAATGAGCCAGAAACAGAAGAAAACACGAGGCCAGGTGTGTGCCCATATACACACAGGCACTAAGACAATCAAAAACACACACGTGGAGATGCAAGCACACACGCCTGAATGCACACACATGCACTCACACACACACATACACGCGCACGCGCATACACGTGCTGCCTCACTAACTCACTCCTGCTCACGCTCGTGCGTGAACATACACACGCGAGGCACCGAGCGGCCCACCCTGTCCACAGTGCTCCGTCACCGAAACACAGGCTCAGTCTGTTATTTGGTGTACTGCACACTGGCTCACAGTGGACAGGCACATGGGCGTGTGCACTAATTGCACGGTAAAGTTATGGCAAAGGTCACTTGAAGACAGGAGAAACATAAGACTTCACAGGCTGTGCATGAATTCCTGGAAGACTGTGTAACCCTCGCTTTGTTTTGACTGGTGTAGCTTTTGGCTGCCCAGACTATCCTAAAATACACAAGACTGGCTCTGACTGCAAATTTGTACGTTATTCTTGATGGAGTTGATTACACATTTCAGAAGTCGACGTACAGATCACACACAACCCAAAGCCCCAAAGTGCATAGAACAACATCACAGCCTTTCAACCAGCATGGCAGTGCTGACTTTTGACTAAAATGGCTAGTTCCAAACCCATGAAACGTGTCCCCACAATTGGCCCTGTCCAATTGGCATTGATGTGTGGGAGAGAAAGCAGGCAATGGGGCGTGAATGGCTCTGGATGTCTCTGTGACTAGCAGGAATTACGTGCTTGTCATTTTTTTCAATTGGGATCTAAAGTTCACTTTACTATGTGTTGCTTAGAAGCCCAGGACAGTCCATGGGGCTCTAAAATGTGCTGATAATTTAATTTCAGTGGAGTCCAGTGCCCCTCCATAAGAATGTATAGAGCACTTGGCAGGGGCTGAGAAATTCTTCTGGTGGGGACAATAGCACCATTAAAACCGCAGAGACCTTATGATGAAGATACCATCATAGTGTTCAATGTCTGTAGTTATCAAATTGGCCGGGCCAATGTCTAGCTCTGATGGCCATGATGTGTGTTAATGTACAACTTTACCAGTAGATGATTGCTCTGGTCCCATTTTGCACCGTGCTGTCCTGACTTTAGCAGCCAAGGGAACATAGGACATCCTCAGATGTGCCACCAACCATGTTTCAACCATGGTTATACATATCTGGTTGTTTTTCAATGGACCAGGTCTGGTGTTTGGTGGCGCTTAACTACAGCTGAGTGTGTAGATGATGTAATGCGCTTCATTTGATCAACGAGAGGACTTCTGTTGTGTTCTTTGTTTTCTCGTCTGGAGCCTGCGGCCTCTCTGGGCGCCATACGAACACAGCGTGTGTGTGTGTAAACAGTACTATTCCAGGCCAGGGTGTGTGTGGTGGAGGACACACAGACATCCTCATCCTTTCTCATCCCAGCCACACTGGCTCCATTGTGCAGCAGTGACTAGGCTGGGATGTGGGTGAGAGAAGCACAACAGAATAAAATGACACCACACAAACCAAGACACCACACAAACCAAGGCACCACACAAACCAAGACACCACACAAACCAAGACACCACACAAACCAAAGCACCACACAAACCAAGGCACCACACAAACCAAGACACCACGCAAACCAAGGCCAAGACACCACACAAACCAAGGCACCACACAAACTAAGGCCCCACACAAACCAAGACACCACGCAAACCAAGGCACCAAACAAACCAAGGCACCACACAAACCAAGACACTACACAAACCAAGACACCACACAAACTAAGGCAACATACAAACCAAGACACCACACAAACCAAGACACCACACAAGCCAAGGCACCACACAAACCAAGACACCACACAAACCAAGAC
>JACXGJ010002736.1:0-61788 GCA_016801105.1 Esox niger | reverse complement strand
CAATCTATGAATATTAACTTGTGGGCGTTTCAAGGACTATTTATGGGCAACTATGGGCGTGACATGAAGCCGCAAAAGCTGCGCTACATTTAGAATTGATTGTGATTTATTAAGGGAAAAATGCGTAGGATGTGCGTGCGCACGGTTTTATAAATCCGAATATTTCTGTGCGTACGCACGTCCTATGTTTCATCCGTACACCATTTCTGACGCAAATCCTACGCAAAGTTTTATAAATGAGGCCCCTGATCATCATTTAGTCATTCCCCTCAGTATATATGTTCCCTCTGCTCCCTTTGTCTTTGTGTGTTATTGTCTCAACAATACAGAGCATGTGTCAGCTCATCTTTATTAAATGAAGTCAAACGTTATAGCTCCGCAGTCCGCTTCCTCCTTCCTCGATCACCAGAACGCTGACAACTACATTGATGCTTTTAGTACATTGTCTGGCCCCCATGAGGACAAGTATGCCCTGAACACAGACTTATGTTGTTTCGGGTGAAGTGTTATTATTTTTACATATTTAGATGTTTATTGATGGGTCCATCACCATAACTCATTTCTGGTCAACCCTATGAGGATATTAATGTTTATTACATAGGTGGCATGAACCGGATGTCCCTAAGCAAAATGGTCTCAGGCGAATAGGTCAGAAATATGTATAAATATGCATTAAGTACGTACAGTGGGGCAAAAAAGTATTTAGTCAGCCACCAATTGTGCAAGTTCTCCCACTTAAAACGATGAGAGAGGCCTGTAATTTTCATCATAGGCACACTTCAACTATGAGAGACAAATTGAGAAAAAAAATCCAGAAAATCACATTGGAGGATTTTTTATGAATTAATTGGTAAAATATGGTGGAAAATAAGTATTTGGTCAATAACAAAAGTTCATCTCAATACTTTGTTATATACCCTTTGTTGGCAATGACATTTTCTGTAAGTCTTCACTAGGTTTTCACACACGGTTGCTGGTATTTTGGCCCATTCCTCCATGCAGATCTTCTCTAGCGCAGTGATGTTTTGGGGCTGCCACTGGGCAACACAGACTTTCAACTCCTTCCAAAGATTTTCTATGGGGTTGAGATCTGGTGACTGGCTAGGCCATTCCAGGACCTTGAAATGCTTCTTACAAAGCCACTCCTTCATTGCCTGGGCGGTGTGTTTGGGATCATTGTCATGCTGAAAGACCCAGCCATGTTTCATCTTCAATGCCCTTGCTGATGGAAGGAGGTTTTCACTCAAAATCTCACGATACATGGCCCCATTAATTCTTACCTTTACACAGATCAGTCGTCCTGGTCCCTTTGCAGAAAAACAGCCCCAAAGCATGATGTTTCCACCCCCATGCTTCACAGTAGGTATGGTGTTCTTTGGATGCAACTCAGCATTCTTTCTCCTCCAAACACGACTAGTTGAGTTTTTCCCAAAATGTTCTATTTTGGTTTCATCTGACCATATAACATTCTCCCAATCCTCTTCTGGATCATCCAAATGCCCTCTAGCAAACCTCAGACGGGCATGGACATGTACTGGCTTAAGCAGGGGGACACATCTAGCACTGCAGGATTTGAGTCCCTGGCGGCGTAGTGTGTTACTGATGATAGCCTTTGTTACTTTGGTCCCAGCTCTCTGCAGGTCATTCACTAGGTCCCCCTGTATGGTTCTGGGATTTTTGCTCACCGTTCTTGTGATCATTTTGACCCCACGGGGTGAGATCTTGCGTGGAGCCCCGGATCGAGGGAGATTATCAGTGGTCTTGTTTGTCTTCCATTTTCTTATAATTGCTCCCACAGTTGATTTCTTCACACCAAGCTGCTTACCTATTGCAGTTTCAGTCTTCCCAGCCTGGTGCAGGTCTACAATTTTGTTTCTGGTGTCCTTTGACATCTCTTTGGTCTTGGCCATAGTGGAGTTTGGAGTGTGACTGTTTGAGGTTGTGGACAGGTGTGTTTTATACTGAAAACAAGTTCAAACAGGTGCCATTGATACAGGTAACGAGTGGAGGACAGAGGAGCCTCTTAAAGAAGAAGTTACAGGTCTGTGAGAGCCAGAAATGTTGCTTGTTTGTAGGTGACCAAATACTTATTTTACCAAGGAATTTACCAATAAATTCATTAAAATTCCTACAATGAGTGGCCTACAATGTTACCGTACACATTTGGCTGGAGTGGTGAGTGACTCCAGTTTGGCTGGAGTGGTAGCGGAATCGGTTTTGGCGAGCTAGTTGTGTACGGTAACATTCTGAGACACTTGAAATGATCATCCCTGACCCAGTGATGCTAATGTTCTTCGGTTTAATAGTGAAAACAATCACCCCGATGCAGTACTCGTTGGGGGAGGCTTACTCAAACCTGGCCTGTTAGGAAGGCCACATTCTACAGTTGAATGAGCTAATGCCTTGTTTATGCATTTATTTTGTAAGTGCATTTTTAATTGGGATATATCTGCTGAACATTTCTCACCATTCTTAATGCAGCATCTTCAGAAATAACAAGCGTTAATTTAAGGTTGTAACTCTGCACCTTGAATGTTATTTTTGTTACTTAATTTCCGTTTATCATTTCAAAACATTCAGATTGAGTAACTGATTAATTCACCATTGCCGCAAATTCCTGCTAAGGTTGTTGAAGGTTTGCAGACAATGCAGAGGGTAAAATACATGTGGCTTAATTGTCTATCAGACTAATAGGTCTGTCGGCATAAATTACATCAGTAAACCATGATTCAGGGTCTCTGTCCCAAATTACGCCCTATACTTTTTATAGTGCGCTACTTTAATGTAATCTGTTTCATTCAGACGTAGAACACAATTTAGGGAATAGGGTGGAATTTAGGAAACGTGGTTTGTTTTTGTTCTTAACCTGATGACTGTTGGTTATTCCTCTGCATGACTGGAGCATTTTTAAATCATGAACTAGTGAATCTGCATGTAGCCCAATAATTTGGTTATGTCCCCTAATATTCTCATTGTTTGTTTGTTTCTATTCAGCCCCCTGAAAAGGCTTTTTTTATGGCCAATTTTGTTTTGATGTAGCTACTCTTAACTAAAACTGCAGTGAAGAAACCAATCCTCAACTTTTTCTTTGCCCATCTTTCTGCCTCCTTTCACTGTTTTCTTTTAAGTCGGTTCTTTTACTGTAGCCGTGGTTAGATATCTCAGTACTTGGGTGGAAGAGGATGAAGATGAGCAGGAGGTGGAAGATGAGAAAGCAGTGGAAAAGGGGAAGGGGCAGAAGGAAGAAAGGGAGGTTGAAGAGGAGGAGGAAGAAGGAGAGATGAAGTTTTTGTAGTGCAAGAGTTGCCTAGGTGAGATGCAGCTTTGCTTCAGAATAATCGCTAATGAAGCAGCTCAGCCATCCTCTGCTCCACTCATCTATTCTACCCTTCCCTCACATCTCTACTTTCCTCTTCTCTTCTCTGCTCATTTTCTCTGCTCTACCTTTCCTATTAGTGTCTGTAGAATTGCCCTCCATAGACTTCATTTCATCCTGGATTGACACATTTGCAGCAGTGTTGTAGATGTACTCGCTTCAAATTGCACAACAGAATGACAGTGCTGGATATGATAACATATGTGTTCATGTCCATCATGAATACAGTGCCCTGAAAGGTTAATACCCCCTTTCTGAATTTAGAGTTATGTGTAATTTTTTGTCAAGGTAATCAGATATACAAAAATATTTCAAGGTGACCTGACTTAATGCATTGACTGCTATCGACTGCAATTAAATGATTCCTGTAATTGTTTATCTGTAAGTAGGAACTGTAGTGCACCTTTGTACAGAGCTGCTTTTACATTGGAAATGCTTGCCTCTTCAATTCTAACCACATTCTAAGAGGCAAGTAAATACATTTCTTATATGATCTTAGGTCAGAGGTATTCAAAGCCAAAATGATTTCAATAACAATCTTTGCATTCCCAATTGCTGCCTAGCAATGAAAATATGCACTTTGTTAATATCAAGTGGTTGTCCGTAGATGAGCAAAGAGAAAGAGTGGATGTTTATTGGTAATGGCGATGGTGTCAGTGACTGTTTCATTCTTTCAAAAAACACAAATGTCGGGCTATCGAATTAAAATCAAATGGATTTTTAGGTAAGTTGATTAAACAAGGTAGAAATAACCAAACAAATGTAGTTAAAAATGATGGCCTTAAGAGGTTACTTTGTTGTCGGCCCACTGGCGCAAAATGCCCCAAGGGGCGAAACTTTCAACTGGTTTTCCTTATCAGACAACAAGTCGGTATCAGCACCTGAGTCATCTCGTAGGTCTAAAGCAAATGTACCAGAAGCCATTAAACAACAGAAAACCCAAGTCATCTGCAACTCCTTTATCTGCAATATGACACTTAAGAATCAGATGGAGACTTGGAGGAGACACAGTTCACCTGGTATCAGGGCAACTGACGTAGAGATCAATCTGAGGTTGGTCCTGATAAAGTCTATAACTGGCAAGAATGAAAAGTTTTGAGATATTGTTATCCATGTAGGTGCTAACAATGTAAGTACGAAACAGATAGAGAGAAAAAAAAGCAGAACACAGTTACAGGGTGAACTAGCTGGGAAGATCTTTGCAGTAATTGTCTCTGGCCCAGTTAGAGGCTCCTGTATGTTCCAAGATAATGGAAGTGAACCACTTTTGGCTAGGATGGAGATCATCACTGTCCAGATTGCCTCTTTACTATGTTGAGTCACACAGAGAGAGGCAGTTAAACTCGATCTTCCGCGATTGGAACAACTTTTTAACTAGTGATCCAGTTGAGTTTGTCAGGTCAATACTGTTATTAGTCAACTCAATACAGTTGTGTTAGTCAACTCAACTCAGTTGTTTTAGTCTAATCAATAACGCTTGTAGCTTGCTAGCTTAGTGGAATCTGTCACTAATGTAGTCAGAGTAGTCAGCCTAGTTCTCATCACTCAATCTAGAAAAAGCTAAGTTAAACACAGGGGTGTTCACCATTTCAGTCATAAACAGAAAAAACTGTATTAATACCTCACATCTGAAAAAATGCACCGCTCAATTTTAGATCTCTTCTTCAAAGGCAATCACAGTAAATTAATTACTGATCATAAATTGGATGGGACTGACCTGTGTCAAACCAGACTTAAGCCTGATTAATTCCCCTGCCCCAAATGAGGCCTCTCCTCCAGGTTACACTTCTCACAATATCCCCGTGCATCCCTGTCAGTGTTTAGCCGTTGCAGCCTCTCGCTGCTCCGGTAGCAACATGTTTCCCAGTCTTCACGAAAGTCCAGGACTCGATAATTATGTCTTCGTCATTTATTACTCACACCTGATTCCTCTTGTTTCATTATGTGCTGTGTCCTCTGCTGGTCCTGTGTTGTTGAATGTACCTGGTGTGTCTTTGTCTGGTCGCTGTTAAAGTCAGCACTTCACTTTGAATCAATTTGTTTATTGTATTCAGTGTTAACTTTATTTAATTTATGTTTGAATGCAAGTAAGCCTGCCCCTGGGTCCTCCATTTAACCACCACGTTAAAGAACAATTGACCTAAAGAAAGGAGCCAGCAGGCTAAAATGTGGAGTGAGCAATGGCAGTCAGCAGACATGGAGACAGCTTAAAAAGAATACTGGGGTCTCCGTGCTTATTTTGGCTACTCCCCTCCAATTTGGCCGATGAGAGGGGAGTACGTCTGGAAAGGGGACCGGGGAACAAGGGGGGTTCCTATCATTCTGGACATCACCAGCAGGTGGCCACAACTGCATCAACATCTGGTGCCAGCTGCTCGATGCCGGGTGTGGCCACCTGCATATTCAGCAACCCCTGTACATCCAGTGCCAGCTCCACAGCGCTGAGCGCCCCCTGTCAGCCTGGAGCAGCAGCCGGCGCCCCCTGCCAGTCACGGACGGCAACCAGCGCCCCCTGCCCTGGAGCTGCAGCAGGCGTCACAGCCAGAGCCCTATGAAGACTGGCCGCTGTCGCCAGAGTCTGCGACCAGTCTTCAATGTCAGAGCCTGCGGCCATCCAGCCGACACTGCCAGAGTCAGTGGCACCCCTTACACCCATCCAGACCCCTCCTGCCATGGAGCCATAGCCAGCGCCCCCTGGTGCCATGGAGCTGCTGCTAGCACCTCCTGCTGCCCAAGGGCCTACCACCAATTGGCAGAGGCGGCCAAAGCCAGCCACTGATTGGCCACCAGAGCCTGCCGTAATTGGAAGCCGCCACCAGAGCCTGTCGCCGATTGACTGCCAGAGCCTACAGCTGATCAGTCGTCGTCGCCTGAGCCCGCGGCGCCCTCTGCAGTCCAGACGTTGCCGTCTGCGGCTGCTCCGTCCCCTTGCCCGGTCCTGGCCACTCCGCCCCCTTGTTCATGAGGTTACAGACCTGGTTTTCATACACAATGCCTTACAAACTCAATCTCATCTCACTCAATCTCAAATAAACTTCCGGTCATACTTCAGCTTCATAGACATTGGACCGAATTTCTGTAAGCCCATTGGTTACTTACTGTCACGCTTTGAATGAACATGAATTCCTGTGTACAGATAAATGAAACATAACAAGCATACACTTAAAAAATATGTTCTCTTTTTTAAGCCAGCGGCTGGTTTCTCCACTCAACCACCACATTACAATCCTACAAATGGTGAGATATACTGTATGCAAGACCAAATATCAACTTACACTCAATCCAATGATTGGGTTTCTGTTACTTAATCACATAATTGATTCAGTGGGTTCTCAGGATTCATGTTTTGTCCCACAGGTATTGTGGATCTAACTATTTGACCTCATAGTCCTGAAATATCACACTGCAAAACATTTCTTTAAAAAATAATATTGTAACTACATTTGAGGAGATTTTAGCTTGAAGTTAAATAACCTGCCAGTAGAACAAGACAAATTACTCTAGATTCAATCCATATTTTCTAAAACCACGTTGTATTATCTAACGCAACTCTAGCTTATTCAGAAAAATGTGCCTTATTTTAAGGATGGTTATATTTTTTACCTGAAAGCAAGATCAATATACTTGATAAGTGTTATGTTTGTAGGAGGCAGGACACAAGCACAGAGGTGTCAGGTCCTGGCTATGAGGATGCCCCTAGCCATCTCTGCACAGGTCTGGGGGCTATAGTCAAGACCTGGCAGAGAATGGATACTTCTAGGCATCTCTGTGTTCTGTGTCAGGTGTCCCCAATTAGAGGCAGCTTGTCTGCGTTGCATTTAATCTGGGATCCCATTTAGGTTGCTGCCTCCCATCCTTGGAATGTGGATTATTTATTCTTTTGTCCTGAGGAGATGCTGTTCAGTTTGTGGTCTGGTGTCCTATTGTTTGTTTTCCTGTTGGTACCATTAAACGTATGCGTTTGAACTGCCATCCTGCCGGCGCTTAATTCCTACACTACACATACTCTGAGACTGGTAAATAAATTACTCTAATCAAAAAACTGATTTACATTCAATGCTTAGTTACCCGGAACATAAAGATGGCAACACAGATTGCCGGTGACATTAAAGAATGACTGACAAGAAACACAAGGGCAACTTAAATGGGGATGAAACAAGAGGTTAACATGACAGGTGAAAGCAATGCACTAACAAGACTACACTGAACAAGAAACAGAACATAGAAAGAGGCCTTTTTGCAGTGCAGATGTCCATTTTGTTATGTTCACACTCACACATCCTTTGCCAGGGAAGCAGCTTACGCGGTGAAAGGTGGATATGATTCATGGGGCCCATGGCTTGGGCATGCTTGCTGACTGGAATAATGTCAATGTCAGGTGTGAATTTTTTTCAGGGGGCCCAGGATTCCTGGCCATGGACCTGTCCTCTGCCAAAATATTGTCAACGTCTTCAAAAAAATCTTGAATTAGACTAGGTTTCCGGTGTTACTCAGACAGTCGGGTTAGGTATCCAGTGTAAGAAGGTGAGGCTACATGTTCAGTGTTGCTATGACAGTAAAGCTAGGTGCACATTGTTAATCTGACATTTACTGTTAAAGTGTTTGTCTATTGTTGATGGGAATTTTGATTTAAAATGATGCTTGGTGTGCTTTTTCTCATCCTGTTCTTGCTTTATAACTGAACTGGTTATATATTATAATTTCCCGGGATGTTGTGTAGAAATGTCGACCAGATGGCAAGGCCAGTCAAAGAGTGAGCGAGTCCAAATGTCCGCTTCTGATGTTGTGTTGATGCATACATGAATATTTGTGAGTTCTCCTGTCTTTTGTTCAATTTTTTTGTCATAAGATGAAGTGATGCAAATTTGACATTCTGGATGTTGTTATGAGATCACCTGGCTGTGTCATTTAAAAAGTCAAAATGATTTGAGAACAAGGAGATCATTAAACGATACTCCTGATACAAGTATGTGCATGCCATGCCAGTGTATTTAATGCACAATTATTTTGTTTTCCATTTACACCTTTTCTTAACTGTAATACATGTAATTAGTTTAAAGTGGAGGAAACAGCTTTCCTCATACTATACATCATTTGAATGGATGCATAATCTAAGTGTATGTGCAAGTTCTGCACCAAACTTTGTATTCCTAATGAAAGATTTGATCAAAGCCAATGCTATGCTAAATATTGCATAGACATGGATTAACATTTGCATGCCTTTATGAGGCAGGAGTGTGGAGTTGGTTTACAGTGTAACATAACTTCTGGACAACCGTCCGTTTAGTCATGTATAGCCCTTTCAGATTGGGTTTGCGGGATTGTTTCGGGTATTGTTTCTGGAAAGAAATTAGCTTAGTTTGGTTCTACTCTAGTTGCAAACAACCCACAGGCTTCATAATAATAGTACATTCTGTCCATGAATGATACTGCATTATTAGTCCTGTGTTAACATTTATAGTTATGTTCTTTGAAAGAAAACAATCAATCTAATGTTATTGACCAGGAGTTTTGCAAGTGCATGAACTGCCGCCCAGTGACAGCTTCTTATCATATATTAAGCATGAATTAGTATAAAAAGTGTTAATTATTTTTGGAAGCAAGTAAAAAGAGATAATAGCCTCTAAACAGCCTGACCACAGTGTTTGAAATCAGCCATTTGTATAGTTATTGAAATAATGATTGTGTCCTCGGTCATCAAGGGACAGAGTAATTCTATTATTTATTGTAGCATTTGATAGTCTATTTGATGATGTTAGAGACGTGGTCTTCGTACTCCATCTTTCAAACTCAATCTCAACTCAATCTCAAGGAAACTCAATCTCAACTCAATCTTCCGGTTGTCCTCTAGTTATGGACATCCCAACCAGAATACACATCCCAGTACTGTAAGCCCATTCGCTGATTACTGTCGTTCTTTGACAGAACGTGAGTTCCTGTGTATGGATATTATTTTGTTATCGAAACATAACAAGCACACATTCATACACTTCAACAACAGCAACAGCAACAGCTTAATTTTTCTCTAAACATTTTCTTTTTTCTTTCAGCAATGTCAAGCTAGAGTGTGATACATGATTGGTTCACCCATGTCAGTGTCCTGCGTCTGGACCTCAAATCCACATTACGGCTTCATTCATACTAAGGCAAAGCCAATAAAGAAAGAAACGGCTTGGTTGTCGCGAATCCCTTCACATACCTTCCATACATAAACAATTCTGTCAATGTTTTATTGATTGTTAACTGATGAACCTTAGACAGTACTTGCAATTATTGCTGGAATCAAAAATACTACTGACATGAATTCCCCACCTCTTTTCATCCTTCCATCAATCCTGACCAGTCTCCCAGCTACAGCGAAAAATGCCCGTAGCATGATGTCGCCAATGACCTGTTTCACGGTTAGCATAGTGTTCCCGGGATATTGTGCTGTGTTAACAAAGTGCTTATTGCTGAAGTCTAGGTGTTCTACTTTGGTCTCATAGGACTATATGATTTTCTTCCACTTGGTCTGAGGTCTCTCCCATGCCTTCTGGCAAACCATGTCTCCTAGGTCAGCTGTGGAAAACAGTGACTCCTTTAAATTGCCACAGGCATCTTGTTGGCCGCCCCGACTATTATCAAGTTTCTGAGGACAACTGGTTCTAGACAGATTCACATTGCCGTATTTTCTCAATATTTTCAAAGACTGGACATTGCTGTGTTCCTTGCTATATTCAATGCCTTGGAAATGCTCTTATATTCTATCCCTAATTGGTACTTTTGAATGATCTTATTCTGGATATGTTATGAATGTTTCTTGGTTTTCATTACTGTATGTAGTTTTTGTTAGGAATATTAACCATCTCTGTGACCTCCTACAAGTGTATTTAACCTGAAATCATGTTAAACACCTTAATTGCACACAATTGGACTCCCTTCAAATAACATTGACATCTACTGACAACTGGTTGCACCCCAGAGCAGACAGGGTGTACTTATCTCTGATCTTTCAATAGCTTAATACATCCAAATTGGACTTCTTCCCTCATGGTTTACAACAGAACATGTTTCCATGCGTTTAGAATGTGGAACCATTTGCCTAGACCCACAAATCTGTGACTGAAGGAGCAGACGTCACGGTCTCTGTACATCTCCAATGTACAGGTGAGTCAACTTGGACCAATGCTTAGCTCCCAGGAACATAAAGATGGTAACTGGCATTCTTTAATGCCGGTGACATTAAACAATGACTGACAAGAAACACAAGGGCAACTTAAATAGGGATGAAACAAGAGACACATGTGAAAGCAATACACTAACAAGACTACACTGAACAAAGAAACAGAAAGAGAACATAGAAAGAGGCCTTTTTTGCAGTGCAAATGTCCATTTTGTTACGTTTACACTCCCATATCCTTTGCCAGGGATATGATTCATGGGGCCCATGGCTTGGGCATGCTTGCTGATTGAAATAGCATCTGAAAAAAGATTAAATGTCTGCTTATGACTCTATAATAAGCATCCCATACTTCCCATTTCTGTCTTGCCATTTAATTTTTACTGTCCACTACAGTATATTAAAACACGTAGGCCCCCACATACACATACAGCTCCAGAAAAAATGAAGAGACCACTGCAACTTTTTCTTTCCTTTCCAAAAAGGTTGAAAAGGAAAGTTTTGAGTGAGGAACAGAAGCGTTCAATTTGCATTGGTCTCTTTATTTTAACCATTCTGTTCCTCACTCAAAATCTTCCTTTTCCTTTTAGAGCTGTACAAACATGTTTACTATACTTGTGAGAACTTTAACTGGAGAGAAAGGTATTCCTGTAAAATATGCCATATTCCCTATCCCTAGCCAGCAAAATAACCCTACGCGTAGCTTTTACTCTACAGTAAGCCTAAAATAGACTTTTATATCCTTGTTAGGGTTTTTGGACCTCATAAGTATAGGTAAACCAGGAGACATTTTACATGCAAATACACACATGCTGGGGTAATTTGCAGTGTGGTTAGCGGTTGAGAGTGTGGCTGGCGTGATGGTATCAGGAGCTGAGAGAGAAGGATGTCTGGGCCTCTGATAATCTCAGTCCAAACGCTCTTCTCTTTGTACAAATGATTCCCCCAGTGAGGCTAGTTGAATCTGAAGTGGGGCTGCAGTCTGCAGTTTTTTCATTTATTGCCGGACCAGAAAGTGCTGGGAGAAAAAGGGAAAGGGAGAGGGAGGAGAGAGAAGCAAGAGAGAAGGACTGTTAAGGACATGAAAGGGCTGGCAGGATTCCTATGCTCTGTTAGGCCTTCAGCTCCTGTTCCAAGCTCACATCTTGTCCCAGTCTCTCTCCCTTTTTTCTCTATTCCCTTCTCCTTTCCCAGAGAAGAACTGTTGGCCTGTCATCCATTAATATTTGTATTTTGACGGTTTCTGCCGAAGCAAGGGTGCGGCTCAGCGCCAACTCAGAGTGGCTGTGGAGTTGCCAAACAGAAACACGGCCTCCGTCCCATTAGGGCTGTTTAAAAAAGCCTGTTCTGTTTCCGTAGCCGTGTCCAAAACCATCAGCACCTCTAGCATGTCATCCCTGGGGCCACAGTACACTACACTGGCTTACACAGAAACATTTCAGCAATATTGGGGTGATGCCGGCATACGCACACACACACACACACACACACACACACACACACAGTATTTTACTGAACAAAAACTGTCAAACTGCTGTGCCTAAATAAAAGTTCCAGTTAGTTCCTGCTGCATGCTAAGGTGCATTTGTGAGTAAAATGGGTGCACTATCGAGCCTTGTTAGTTAGGGGGTGTTTTGAAAAACAAAGTCCTTCTGATAATTATTGTCATGGTCATGTGTTTGTTAGCCCTCTGGAGATTTATCTCCACTGAGTCGGTGGTTTTGATTCATTATTGCTCCAAAACATTCGATTAATTCCCTGCTTTGGCAAGCTGCCTTGTAATTACTTTTAGGGTCAACTACAATCAGCCGAAAGCTCTTGTGTTCCCAGATTAGATGAGTACCATATCATTAAACAGGGACAATACAGAGACTAGCTAGGGATACAGTGGAACGAAAGGAGAAAGAGATTGCTGTGTGTGCATACTGTAAATTTAACCCTGCAGTGAGTTAAGTCAGAAGGTATATACAAACTCAGACAGCCCACTCTAAGACAGTATGGTCATGTATATATGTGTGTATGAATAAGTATATATATATCACCAAAATAAATATATATACAGCCTGGAAAAAATGTAGAGACCACTGCAAATGGGTCTTTGTCTTTGATAGGACAATTACATGTTTATTTTTTTACGGACTCTGGTCATGGCTAGTTGTGGTATATAAAATATGTTGGATTGTTCTCTGGTGTTTGAATTGATGTAAAGATTCACAAACGAGTAGAAGAATAAGGATATATTAGTTATGGAACTAATTGATTTGAAATTGAGATGAAACATCCTGCTGTTATAATATGAAGATGGGAAGGGTATGGAATGGGAAGAGTAGTGAGGAGCTAACTGACTTTATCTGATTTGTTTGTTATGTTTAGATTGTTTACTTTGGCTATTGGGGCCAGCAGTGTTTTGTGCTGAGGTAGATAGTTGGGGTTTCCTCAAGTTAATCAGGGATAATTTAGGTCCGGTGGTGTGAATTGGAGAAGTTGAGCAAGATAGAGGTTGCAGTGTTGTAATTGGAAGTAGAGAAAGTTGCCACCTTTTCCACTAGAAGAGAACTTTCTGGAAATGGTTGTGCCTCAACAGGAAATCGTACCTTTGAAACAGCAGATCTGTGCAGTGCAGCATAGAGGATAGCACTGTCGTGTTGCTTTGCAAGTCAGTCTGAATGTTTTCACTAATCAGTTCCCACTAGCAATCATTGATTAGCTATTATGTCCAAATGATCGGGTTTAGACAACCCCAGTGAAAAGTCGGATGTGTCATAGGGTTTAGTATCCCTAGCATGTAAAGTTGCAAGTGTAAAGAATAAAGCTGATTGCAAGCCGTATAGGGAGAATAACGATTGAGTGGAGACATGGAGTCAACATTATTTGGCAGTGGCTCCAAGGAAAAGGTTTTCCCTTGTGAGGAAGGTAATTTTTTTGTGTGGCTCGGGCTGAGACTTTCTGGGCAAACACATATGATGTGGTGTACCCTCTTGTGGTTTAAGATGAGGTTGATTCATGTGTCGATTTAGGGGAAACAGCCTTTGCTGGTGTTGGAAGCAAGCTAGATAGGTAATTTGTCACCAGGGTTGTCCATTGGTCTTCTGTAAACACATGTTTGTAATGATTGATCTTAACTACATATCAATACCACAGTAATTACTCATATATTTCAGTGTAATTGATGTATTATAAACAGTTCATAATTGCACTGTGGAAGGTAAATGAAATGTATCCATAGCATGCTTTTAGTATGTTGCAAGTGTTCATATTTAAGCGTCTCAATAGATTATTTTTCACTCTTTTGTCGTAAGGTAGACTGGTAAGCCAGTCCCAGAGTTTCACTCAAGGGACTAGGGACTTAAGTCTATAATAATTTGCTATAGGGGGCGGACAGGGATTTGGTTTTCTTCTTTAGGCCTTCATAGTGGGATGGTAGCAATCAATTTGCCCACAAGCAAAGGGATGAGTTTTCAAAAGCAGGGGCCATAGGCTTGTTACCATTTGTTGCTTGAGGGCTTGTGGCTACGGTTTGAAAAATGGCTGACTGCCGAAAGATGGGTTTATTTTTTTTATAGAATTCATAAATATTTATTGTTGGTGTTATAGATCGTTGCAATAAGCGCAGTTATTGTGTTTATGTGTTTAAAACAATACATGCATTATGAATAACAAAATAGATTTTATGTTACTTTGACTGCATAGACTCTCTAAATACTGCAATTACACTGTAATAACAAAAGCTTTCCATATGTGCACTTCCTTTTATATTTTAAGGAGAATTGAGTTTGCTTTTAGGCTGCACACGGGTTGGAAACCAAAATAGCTCTGCTTGGAACCAAAATGTGTTACCGTACAGCGATAGCCTGATAGTCCAAGTATGTCAGAGTTATAGACCACATGACGATGAGTTAGGGGAACAATGTATTTAGAGAGTCATAGCTCCCTCACAAACCATTACAAACCTGCAGTCTGACCTCCAACTAATATGATACTTATGTCTGGTAGGTTAGTACAAATGATACAAAGTAAAGAAACTAAAGAATACATTATGTGCACAGACATTTATGTCCTTACTAGATTATGGTGACGTGCATGCCCCAGCTTCTGTGCTGAAAGCTCTGGATGTAGTATATCATTCAGCCATGCCTTTTATCTCTGGTGCAGATTTTCATTTATAGTTGTCTATATGTCAGTTGGCTGTGACTCCCTGACATCTAGAAGGGATAGATATTGACCAATGTTTTTATGTTAGGCTGTCATAGGAAAACATCCTAAATATCTTATCTCAAAAAGAATTTGGAAAATAACCCGTTATCAGTTGTAAAGCCTGAGTATGCCCGGAGACGCCACCGTCGTATTCAGAACTGGGTAAAACTATGTTAACATATTACTGTCCAGGCAGTTAATGTCTGACAAATTAACTTTTTGTTGTTAAATGTGACAGAATGTTTTAACATTTCTGTTTTGTTGTGTGTTGTGGCGATACACGGCTCAGCTATGAAACAGACCTTGGTCTCAGTTGACTTCTCTACATAAATAAATGTAAATACATTCAAGGTATCTCCCCTCACACACCTGTTGAAGGATTGATTTGCAATTACGTATTGAATTACTTAAAACAGGCATGGGCAACTGGCGGCCTATGGGACGCATGTTGCCCCCACTCACTCTTTTTGTGGCCCACAGATGAATTTAGAAAAAATCATGTTTGACCTTAAGTTTGTTGTAAAGTTAGTAAGGGAACTAACAAAATCTATGCTGGAAACAAAACATGAAATATAACTGAAATCATTGTTTGCATGTTTACACATATAACAGTCATTTCAGTGTCGATGAAAGCTGTTGTGGTGTCTTTGTAAGTGTAGCTGAGAGTGTGCTGTTTGAGCCATTAATCACTTGATACCTATTACAGAAATATGAAAGTAGTGAAAACATCATAAAACATATATAGTGTTCAAAGGGTTCACGCGTTTAACTACGAGGCAGTGGATGTGCTGAATCCCGGGAGAGATGAGCATAGCGGGAAAGCGGACCAGATATATATGAACTAGCATTGGACCTAGTTTACTTTTAATCTATCTGTAAATAAATTAATCTGTTAATCTCCAAGTTATCTGCAGGCCCTGATGACCAGTACATAATATCTGTGGAGAATTTTTCGAGTGGAGGAGCAACGAGAATGTAACTGTGGAATCACTCGCTGTAAATGAAGAATGGATGGGCCATTTGCATTTACGGTATTGTAAATCCCTAATTTAAATACGCCAAATCCAAGTAGCCCCATTGGTCTACGTCCCAAGTTGGAGCAGGGCTACATAGGGAGACCAGGAGTTAACGTTTCATGACCAGGATGAAAGGGTGCGCAGCGAGGGGGACCCCTCCCGGACGGCTGTTGAGACCGCATGACATGCATTGTTTGCCAGCAGAGAAATGTCGACGTGGACCTTTCATTCACTCAGGTGTGCCACTCTGTTCCGTTGCAACGGTCATTGAGGATATTTTTTGATCAGATAGCACAGCTGCAGCTAACTCTGTAAAAAGAGGAACTTGCCTCTGCCTGTTGCGATGTTATAACATGCTTGACTCGGCTGCTATAAATGCGCACAAGGTTCAGTGCACAAAGATTGTGCCATGGTTGTTGCGCGAGCCATTTTTTTGCACACACACACACACACACACACACACACACACACACACACACACACACAGATCCCTACAACAGCAGGGAATTTCAAGGTTTACCTTACCGTACGCACACGTGAGCCCACAAAATAATGCTTTTTATAATAGGCCATTTTTATCATATTCATATCAACACTTGCTCTCTGTTTATTTTTACTAAACAATATATTGTTATAAATATACTCCATGTTTAATAAATATATTTAATGGATAGAAGACGTGTTGGCAGACGGGAAAGAATGGAGACATCTGACTCAGGGATGTGCCACCATTAAAGGGTAATAAATAATTTTGTTAGGGAACTTTTGATTCTCTGATGCTTAACACGATGTCCTCGACCATGAAAAAAATATCCCAAGCAAGACCACTGAGTGGTCATCACCACCTCCTTTCCTTCCCAATACATTTTCTTCCTCAGTCAGTCAGTTGATGATAGGGCAGGGGTCTTTTTCATCTATCCACACCCTGCAAGTAAGAAGCAAAGAAAGAAATCAATGAAAAATTGATTTGTTTGTCCCAAACAGTACACTATACCCTTTATAGAGCCCTGATTTGGTCAAGAACCCTATGGGACTACTATAAACAGTGAAGGGAACAGGCTGCCCTTTGGGATGTAAACTCTTAGAGAAGGAGCATGATTGGATTTGGGCTTTGGCCTCACCTTCTCTCATCACTATTACATGATGCCTTCCCTGATTCAGGAGCACAGCATGTAGTACTTTTAATCGTTGCTCTGCAGGTAAGAGCGGTTTCAATATGCCATTGCAACAAAGTAGATGAGCACAGAAAGTAACGGTAGCATTTAAAACATTTAGTTATTTCCTCATCCGCTGTATTTTTCCAAATGGTCACCTTATTCAACACAATGGTACAGTACACACCCATGCAAATGAGATATCCACATTTGGAGCAGTGGGTAGTGTTTCTGTCTGGGGAACTGAAGATCGTGTGTTCGAGACACTGCCTGCTACACACTCCAGTATTTTACTGTTGATGAAACCCCTGATTACTGAGCTTTGCTGGGTGGAGACCTGTTTAGATCCTTTTTAATTATTACATTTTCTAAAATATTATACTGAAGGATTTTGTTAACCAGTGTTACGTCTGGCCTTATATGCAATCAATCGCGGCTACTCAGTGTGAACCGGAGAGTCATTAACGTCAGTCGACTTGGGTGACTTGTAATCCAGGGCACTGCTTGTCAGTGAGATTAGTTTTGTACATCGATATGTTGAATTTCATCAAGGGGTGTGTTAGCATGTAGCTTGATCTAAAGAGTACTAGCAGCTTCTGAGCTTGTGACATAACTTTTGATACAGTATCCCCATAAAGAGAGGCATATAAATGTGTGAGGTACTGATTCAATATGTTCCTCAAGCAACGCATCAGTAAACTAGTGTTGACAGATAAAGCAGGTTTTTATATTTCAATAGTTGTACAAAACATCTAGTGTAAAACACTGGTACTGGGCTTGAATACCATGTGACACTTTCCACTGTAGGTAAGTGAATGGCAACGATAATCTTGCTCATTTTAATGTTGGTGAGTGAAATCGCTCTGTTAGTTGACAAAGTGGAGGCAGGTGAAGTGGTAGGAGGAAGCATGGTGACCTGCTGCATGTCAGAGTGATTGGAGTGCACTTTTCCCTTCTTTACCTTCCTCGCTTGAAGAAACGACTTGAGGAGATGGCATGACCATTATGCTGCATTTACACAAGTCGCCCAACTCAGATCTTCGTCCCCAAAATTGGTTGTTTGACGAATGATCAGATCATTTGAAATGCAGTGTTGCAAAGACACTGGGTAAGTAAAGACAAGTCTTTGCATAGATTAGTGTGAAGACACCCTCTGAATAGGCAATTAACATTAAGTCTTTAGTGCTTGTCCCCAATAGCACCCTGCATCCTATATTTTAGAATACACTATGGAGCCCCATACTGCTACTATAGATGAAAAGTAGTAGCAATATTAATGGAGCAGGCTACCATTTAGTACGCAGATGGCATGCATGGTAAGCGAAGTGGGGGCATATCCTCTGCAAGGTGCATAGAGTATAATTGGGGATGAGAGGGTCATTTTGGGGGTAGAAGCACTGCAGAGTTGGCCTACTGATTCTCTCCTCAAGATCATTTTTTCTTGTTCTCTCTTATCCTTTAGGGTGAAATGTTAGATCGCTCAGCAGCAGTTTCATTAAGTTTATTTTTCTGTCTTGTCTGTTCATTCCTCAACAGTCCCCTTTTGGATGTGCTCCAAGTAGAGGAGAGTGGCTTCCAAGGTAATTTGAGTAAGTGAGTGAATAATTTGCTGTGCCCCCCCATTTAATTGTCCGCCTACATTGTCTGTATGAATTAGCGAGGTGGAAAGGTTGGAGATGACACTCAACAGCCAATCAGTCCTCTACACTTAAGAAACTCTTAAGACTGATATCCCTACTGTATGGGCATTTCTGATTTTTCATTTCTTATATGTTTATTCCAGTGGTCCTGATTAAGGCTGATATTACATTTAGAAAATGTAAATGAATCAATATCCCTTATCCAGTCGCAAAAATATAGGACTTGGTGCGCATGGCTGAAGCTCAGATGAATTCCAAATAATTATACTTGTATGCAATCTGGCCCTAACTCTCAATTGATCACAGCAGTCTGCAGTTACCTCTCTAAACACCTAGGGCAACATTTAATTGGCCAAACACCTGCCTCCATGAGGGAAAAAAAGAAATCTACTGAAACTCAGGGTAGGCTGATTTTGCAATTGGATTGAATGGAGATTGCTCATGACCCATGGCATTGACTCAAAAGAGGTAGGTATATCTATCCAAACCCATTGCAATTTACAATGCCTTGATTGTGGGAATCAGTTATACAGTTGGCTCAGCATTTTAACATAATTTTAGCCAGATTTCAACATGAAAGCTAATTGTGTGGAGTGCAAGTCTCATCGTAGTAAACTAACTCCGACCTTGAGAGGCAAAGTTTTCAAAACGTTCCTGGGGATCCCCTTTGGTTCCCCCCATATTGGATGTACAGTGGATATAAAAGGTCTACCACCCCTGTGAAAATGCCAGGTTTTTGCAATGTAAAAGAATTAGACAAAGAAATCATGTCAGAACTTTACCACTTTTAATGTGAACAATTCAAATGAAAAACAAAATGAAATCTTCAAGGGTGAAAAATGAAAAATTAAAACCTTACAATAACCTGGTTGCATAAGTGTTGCATATACTCTTATAATGGGGATGTGGCTGTGTTCAGAATTAACCAATCACGTTCAATCTCATGTTAAATAAATGTCATTACACAGCTGAAATCTTTTAAAGTGACTCTGATTAATTGCAAATAAAGTTCAGATGTTCTAGTAGGAATTTTCTGACATTTTCTTAGTTGCATTTCAGTGCAAAAGCCATGGTCCACAGAGAGCTTCAAAAGCATCAGAGGGATCTCATTGTTGAAAGACATCAATCAGGAGAAGGGTACAAAAGATTTCCAAAGCATAGATTTTCCATGGAACACAGTGAATATAGTCATCATCAAGTGGAGAAAATATGGCACAACAGAGACATTACAAAGAACTGGACGTCTCTCCATAACTGATGAAAAGACGAGATGAAAACCGGTCAGGGAGACCTCCAAGAGGCTTACAGCAACTTTAAAGGAACTGCAGGAATTTCTGGCAAGTACTGGCTATGTGCTATATGTGACAACACACTCCCATATTATTCATATGAACGGGCTATGGTGTAGGATGGAAAGACTGAAGCCTTTTCTTACAAAGAAAAACATCGAAGCCTGGCTGAAGTTTGCAAAAACAAACATCAAGTCCCCCAAAAGCATGTGGGAAAATATGTTATGGTCTGATAAAACCAAGGATGAACTTTTTGGCCATAATTCCAAAAGGTATGTTTTATGTAAAAACAACACTGCCCATCCCCCAAAAAACACCATTCCCATAGTGAAGCATGGTGGTAACAGCATCATGCGCTGGGGCAGTTTTTTCTTCAGCTGGAACCGCGGCCTTAGTCAGGATGGAGGGAATTATGAACAGATCCAAATAACAGGCCATTTTGCCACAAAACCTTCAGGCATCCGAGGAAGTTCACCTTTCATCAGAAAACGACCCAAAGCACATAACCAAATCCACAAAAGCATGGCATCACCAGAAGCTGTTTTGGAATGGCCCAGCCAGAGCCCAGACCTGAAGACTATTGAACATCTGTGGGGTGATCCGAAAAGGACCGTGCACAGGACATGTCTTCAGAATTTGACAGATTTGGAGCACTTTTGCAAAGAAGAGTGGTCTAATATTGCCATGTGAAGATGTGCCATGCTAATAGACTTTTACTCAAAAGGTGCCTCAACAAATTATTAGTTTAAGGGTGTGCACACTTATGCAACCAGGTTACTGTGAGTTTTTTTATTTTAGATTTTCCCCCTCAGATTTCAGTTTTTTTTCTATTGAATTGTCCACATTGTACGTCACATTAAAGGTGAAAAAGTCCTGACAGGAGTTATCTTTTATACCTCAAGAACCTGGCATTTTCACAAGGGTGGGTAGACTTTTTAGATCCACTGTATCCCAGAGAATAGTAGTTGTCTTGGACGACAGGAAGTTTGTCCCAGATGATTGACTTAGTCCTTTGCAACACCCTCTGAAACACCTTGCATTCGAAGTCAAGTTGCCATACCAAGCAGTGATGCAGCCTGTCAACATGCTCTCAGTGATGTAGCTGTAGGACATTGAAGACCTGCTTTCCTTACAGCTGTTTGGCTCTCTTCATTGGCGATAAAGTAACCACCCCCACTTCAGCCCATTATTTTGGGTAAAGGAACTCTGCCCACCCTGTCTCTTCTAGTCCACACTACGTTGAGGAAGTTATTACTGTCCTGGCACCACACTGAGTTTTCTGACCCTCCCATTACCCTTGATGATCAGGCCAAACAACATAAGATTGAGGGAACAGTGACATTGTGGATAGACACCCAGTGATAACCCTTACATATTTAGCCAGAATTATAGTTAACCGGCAAGTCAGATAGATTTTTACAACTGATCATGACCGACCCTGTGGATAAGACCCCTCTCTGTCGTTGATTAAAAATGATCAAAGCATGAAGATAAAACTAAAGCAGCTTTGAAACACAGCGTGGAACAAAACTGAGACTCTCAAGCTTTGCATCCATCATCACTCCCCCCTCTGAAGCTGTGTCAGAATGAGAAACACTGACAGCTGAGGTATTGAACTTATTGTGGATTAGAAGGACCCCAAGTGTTGGTCATCTAATCAAGTCTGGAACCCGATCGGGTCAGGTTTGGTGGCTCGTATGCCTGTTGGTTAAGAATTAAGGTGCATTTTAAATCGTTATGGCAACCTCCCATATTTTGAACATTGTATATTGATTGAATTCAATTACCCAGGATAAAGGGAATATTATAACCTTTATCAATGCAGTAGTCTATAATCTCTGTGAACCTCAGGCTAATAGTCACGTTGTATCATTTATTGATATAGTGCTGCTGCTTAGACACAATCTGTAATCATGTTTTCTGATCATCAGACAGTCACTTCATATGGTTGGCTGGCTACACACATGTTTGTTCACTATTAGCGCACTGTTGATCCCTAACACAATTGAATTTGACACATTGCAAGAGACCATCTGTTAACAAAACATATAATATATAATATATATAGTGTAATGACATTTGATCATTGTTATTGCTACTAATATTTGAGCTTGGGCACACACATGTATACACAGGGAGACACACACGCACACGCACACACACGCACGCACACGCACACGCACACGCACGCACTCTAGACAGGACAGTGGTTAAATGTGAGTGAGTGACAGGCTTGTTCTTTAGGAGGCAGTGTTTGTCAGGCATGTAACTGGTGGCACTGATGCACGCACACACATACACGTACACACACACACACACACACACACACACACACACACACACAAACACATGCATAAAGTTTCCCTATGGTGTAGCATTCAAAATAGGCGTACCATATTTTAATGGCACTGGTGCGAGATGAGCACAGTCTCGTTATTTGTAAGACATCTGCAGGTTGAGTTGGTCAGTCTGCCCTAACACCTCATGTCCGCCACATGCCTATGCATTTTGCAGTGCTTTTTATATGTCTCTGCAGACTGTTTGTAGCTGCTGATGCTTGTAACCAGCTTGTTCTCAGCTAATCTTTATTGTCCCTGGCCAAATTCAATACCCGGTCTACTGGACGGCAGTCTGTGTCTCTAACCACTATGCTATTTAACAGTGAGTTAGTCAGTCAATCACTCAGTCAGGAATATTCTCTCTTCTTGGTCAGCTAGGCTATCCAGTAAAAAGTGGGACAGATGTCTTTTAGGCCCGCTTGGAAACTAAAGAGTGAAGGCAGGTTATGGACAGAGAAAAAGATGCAGAGAGGGTAACTCTCACCAAAACCCAGTACATTTCTATGCTTAAACAGACCTAATTATGTAGCCAGCCAGGAAATGTTTCCTGTGACAAAAACTGGATGATGTTGAAAAAAGTGTTCATTCTTAGTGCTGATAAAAATAAATCCTCAATATAGCTTGTGTAATTTGAACATTTCAAACTGCCCCTCAAGTGTTTATACATGATGGTATATTTTGTAATGGGGGCCTCTTGTGCTAAACATGTGAAAAACCTGTTACACATTGTTACGTGATGTTACATTACATGCAGTGAAACAATATCAGCACCTACTGTTTTTAGTTGTTTCTAAGTAAGCAAACCCTAAGATATTGCCAAAAAATATATATAAGGTATATCTGTGTCCCACGGTAGGGAAGCTCCGCCCCAAGGGAAGCTCCCCTCATATAGAACACCCTCCCCCTGGTCCAATTTGTTCCTCTGCGGCCCGAAACAGGGACGTCCTGCCCAGGGAAGCTCCGCCCATATATAAAACACGCTCTGCCAATTCCAATTCGTTCCTCAGGGTTCCTCAGTGCGTATCTTTCTATTGACTGTGAACTACTTCCTTGTTCCACGGGTCACAGTAACAGCCAAAATGAATGAACGAATGCTGTTTATATACATGTCCAATTTATATTGCCAGCTTAGATTGTAAATACTGGGGTAACTTGGTGAGGTGCCTGGGGACCCCCCGGCCTGCCTCGCTATTAGTGATATAGTACTAGTGTGTACTACTAAGCTATTTGTAATAAAGTACAATGGTATACTACTAACCATGCAAACTCCCCTTTGCATTGTTAGGAAGTTCTATAAAACAGTTTATATATTTTTTTGGTTTCCGACTTTCTATTTTTTATTAATTGCATTATTTGTGCATATGTTACTGCATGGTCTCTCAGATGTCCTTGTTCCTCACACTGAGTTAATCTCACACTTCACATGGCAGTGCAACTTTCCGATCTTGTTATTTTTTACATACTACATCAAATTGCCCCTCCATCTACATCCATGTTTTTACAGTAAAACTTTTAAGTAACAAGATATGAGATTTTTTAATTGCAAGATATGCAAAAAAAATGTTTTTTTGGAAATAAACAACACAGAGCATAATGAGAACGAATTGATGGAAAGCATGCTTTGAGGAACCAATTGGAAGAGGGGGATGGGAGTTCTATATATTTCTTTTTGTAGATGTTTAATATATAGTTATACTATGACAAATGTTCAGCAAACTGTGTTGATAAGCAACTGGTTGCTTAGGGTTACGGTCAGGAGAAGGTTTAGGTTTAGGCTTAGGGTAAGTAGATATATAGTTAAAATGCTACCAAGTGTCAGTAGATTATCAGTTGAGCATCTGTAGACACACATTTACCGAAAACACACTTTGGTTTTAGGAAATGTGGTACAAAGATCTTTGGCTCTACTATTGTCCCAGTGTGTCAGATGTTGATAACATGGCATGCATTGCAGATAACACTTGGATGATAATGTTATATTAGATAGGGGTCAATTTGATATGCTTTGATTTAATTACATAATGTTAGCACTATAAAGTCCTAGACTGTTATTGTATTTCTGTGTCTTTAAGCAGCACTGGCCTGCTGTTAGCAGTTGTTCTCCTGGCACTAGTCCTGAGTCAGTTTTCGGTGTTTATTAATATAATTCATTATGGATCGTGAAACGGATTTCTTTCTCACTGAGAGGCCTCTTCTTAACATTGTCATGACATCCATTACGTAAATAAGCTCTATTTTTCTACACAAATAGTAATTGGTGGCATTTTGTATTAGGCTTAGACTGGAGAGGGGAAAGGAAAACATTGGTAGCAATATAAGTGCACCCAAATGTATTTCTATGTAGGCTACAGGATTATAGAAGTAATGCATCTTCCGCAGAGAGCCTGCCAGTCAGATCGCTGGCCATTAAGCTATAGAAGGACCGTGCTGGCATTACACTGACACACAATCCTCCGACGTCCCCTCCCTCTCTAGAGCACATTCAGCAAGAGAATAAGTATACAGTGAACATATATTTACTGTCAATGCCATGGTGGCTGTGATGCAGTTGAGAAATATCTGAAAAAATGATACAAAATTTTGTAGTAATATAGTGGATCTCACTTCTTGATTGACAGCTCACATCTGAACTACATTGTTAGTTGGCAGTCAGGTGTCTAATCAGAGTCTTGTCAGCGTACAACACTGCAGTTAAAATCCGAACAGCTCAAACCAACTAAAAATCCCTCTCCTCGACTGCAGTTGCGAATCAATGCACACATATGCAGATATTTTCACACCCCGTGTTGCTTTTCAAACGATATGATATGGCACATTTAGTCCTCCATAATTTTCAACAGTCAAATACAAGGTAAATGTTAGCTTTTTCCCGTTCAATGCAAGCTGTGCCTATTCTGAAGATCCAGTGGAGATTGTGTATGTGTTTGCAGCATTGACTACTGACACAACAACAGTACTTTAGTTGGACCATACCATTTTTTGTAAGAGTAGTATTTCTTACTCAGGGCCCCAATGACAGGCCTTTACTGTAGTTTTCTTTAGCTGTTGTTTGTTCGTGTTTCTTTCTGCCTTAAGGTTTGTCTTCAGCAAGTAAAATGCATGCTCGATTGGGTTGAGATCAGGTGATTGTCATTGCAGAATATTCCACTTATTTGCCTTAAAAACTGGGTTGCTTTCGCAGTATGTTTTGTTCATTGTCCATTTGTAATGTGAAGCGCTATCCAATCATTTTCACAGAATTTGGCTGAAACTGAGAAGACAATATATCCCTCTACATTTCAGAATTCATCTGGCTGCTTATGTTTTCTGTCACATCATCAGTAAACACTAGTGACCCAGTGCCATTGGAAGCCATGCATGGCCATGCCATCACACTGCCTCCACCATGTTTTACAGATGATGTCGTATGCTTCTGATCATGAGCTGTTCCAAGCCTTCCCTCTACTTTCCGGCATTCTGTTACAGGTTGATCTTAGTTTCATCTGTCCAAAGAATGCTGTTCCAGAACTGGCCTGGCTTATTTAGATGAATTTTGGCAAATTCCAATCTGGCCTTTCTATTCTTATGAATGGTTTGGCTAATGTTTGAGTTTTCAAAGAAGCCTAATGCAAAAAATTACCTTAAAATACTGATCACAGAGGTTTGGGTTGAAGCTTCTGTGCTGAAATGCCAACCATTTGTGCCAACCATTTGTCTACCATGACCAATGGCAATACTATTTTCTATCATTACATTTCCATGAAGTTTAAGCCAGAATTAGGTTTAAATGTGCTTGCTAATGGACACCCTTGAAGGGAGAGAGAGAAGCACCACACATTTTACCAGCAAAAAAGTTGCCCAACGTTTGCCAGGAATATGCGGTATGCCACTCATGTGTCTTTTGGGTGTCATGAATTATTGCCCCCGCTGCTACAACAGGTAAACCAAATCTATAAAGACATATTCACACATTCAATATAAAGTTGGCGATACTCAGAAATTGTGTCTATGGCCCTATAATAGACTACTGTGTGTAATTTTCTCTACCATAAAGTAAAAATTGCTGTGTATCACCAGTCTTATATTGAATTAATGAATTTGTCTCCATAGTTCCGATTTATCTGTTATAGTAGGTTAGGCTTTCATTTAAAAAAGCCACTTGTGACATGGGGAGTGAGGCAGGCAGACAAGACATTCAACTAACTTTAAGATTAAGAAATGGTATGGTCTACTTTAGGGGGCTCTGAAATCATATTACAAGATTCTTCAGGCATGAATATGGTCAATGTATTGTAATATTTCTGATTACAGCTAAGAACCATATGTACATGTTTCGACCCCACCGACTTGTTGTTTTTACCTCTTTTGCAGGACCCAAATCTTAATTTGGGGATCAAACACCCACAATTCCCCCTGTAATTCGAACCCTGGTCCCCAGCATGTAAAATTACCAATCATTTATTGTTATTCAGCAAGAGTGACTAATTGTATTCTCTCAAGAAATCATATATCACAATGAGAAAAGATATTTTCATTTAATTCAAGAATCGTTTAAATCAATAAATAATTTTCAATTTTCAATTTCTGGCCAGGCTTATTTAACAGCTTATATGTACAGATGTACAATACTGGAAAGAACACTTACAATGAAGAACAAAAAAACAGCTTTGGCCTAGGTGCACAGATAAACATATCTTCTCAAAATAATTTGTTAGGATGCAATACATTACAATTTGAAATCTCTTTGTAGTATCGTGCATAATCCAATAAAAAATGTCATGACTTCGTACAGAGGTGAAAAATTACTAAATCTGTTTTGAATTGATAGTAAACTGCTTCTCACGCTGTTTAACATTGCTATTCGCACAGCTCAGACTTTTGCTGCACAAATCGCTTGTCAACACTATATATCGATTTGAAATGTATAGGAGTTGCGGTCATGGCTTTGGTAGGTGTACCCCCTCTTTCAGCCCCAAGGTTTTACACTGCTATATTATTGTGCCAGGGGAGTAGGGTCAGTTCTCCTTCTTCACTCAGTTGGCATTCTCCACTGTAAATCCTTGTAGATCTAAGGAATGCACTTTTTAAAATGTTCCTGTCTCTTGCCATGTTTAAACTTAGGAGGACATGAGGCCTCAGCCCACATCTCCGGAGTACCAGGCTTGATAGGCTCATTGCTGTCCCTGCCCAAAGTCCTCCGGGCTTTGTTGCTGATCAAAACGATACCCGAAGATTCCAGCTGCCACTCTGCTGACCTACCCCCCAATTTCCAGCCTACATTTAATTATTTTAACTTTTACTCTTTATGTTCACCCGGCACAGCCAGAAAAGGACTGATCATCCCCCTGAGCCTGGTTCCTCTCTAGGTTTCTTTCTACATTTTGGCTTTCAAAGACAGTTTTTCTTAGCCACTAAAATTCAACACTGACTACTGTAACACATTACTTTGTATTGTGTTACCCCCAACACTGAAACCCATTGACTGTTATTGTGTATTATTTTAGTTTTTTTACGGTAAGTAAGCTGCAAGTTATTATTGTGAAAATTATAATAACAATGTTGTTGATCTCTGTCATGCTTACAAAAAAAAGCTGTTGGCAAACCAACATAGCTGTCGGCAAACCAACTCAATATCCATTGTCACTTACACCGATTAGCAGTAACATTATGACCACTGTAAGTAGATATACTGTATTAGGCAGCAAGTGATCATTCTGTCCTCAAAGTTGATGTGTTAGAAGCAGGAAAAATGGGCAAGAGTATGAATCTGAGCGACTTTGAGATGGGCCACATTTTTCTCCAAAACTGCCATCCTTGTGGGGTGTTCCCAGTCTGCAGAGGTCAGCGCTTATCAAATGTGGTCCAAGGAAAGAAAAGCAGGGAACCAGCGGCAGGGCCAAGGCTCATTGATGTACGTGAGGAGCGAATGCTGGCCCATGTGGTCTGGTTCAAAAGACGAGCTACTTTAGCTCAAATTACTGAAAATGTTCATGCTGGTACTGATAGGTGTCAGAACACAGTGCATTGCAGTTTCTTGCGTATGGGGCGGTGTAGCCGCAGACCAGTCAGGGTGCCCCCCGTCCACTGCCAAAAGCGCCTACAATGAGCATCAGAACTGGACCTCGGAGCAATGGAACAAGGTGGCCTGGTCAGATGAGTCATGTTTTCTTTTACATGAGATGGATGGCCAGGTGCGTGTGCGTTGCTTACCTGGAGAACACATGGCACCAGGACGCACTATGGGAAAAAGGAATGCCAGCGGAGGAGGTGTGATGCTTTGTACAATGTTCTCCTGGAAAATCTTGTGTCCTGCCATTCATGTGGATGTTACTTTGACATGAACGACTTACCTGAGCATTGTTACAGACCATGTGAACCCCTTCATGGCAACAGTATATCCTGATGGCACTGGCCTCTTTGAGCAGGAAAATCTGCCCTTCCACAAAGCAAAAATGGTTCAGGAATGGTGTGAGGAACACAACAACAAGTTCAATGTGTTGATTTGGCCTCCAAATTCCAGAGATCTCAATCAAATCAAGAATCTCTGGGATTTGCTGGACAAACAGGTCCAATCCATGAAGGCCCCACCTCGCAACTTACAGGACATCAAGGATCTGCTGATAACGTCATGGTGCCAGATACCACAGCACACCTTCAGAGGTCCATGCCTTGACAGGTCAGGGCTGTTTTAAAACAAATGGAGGACCTAGAGTACACAATATTAGGCAGATGGTCATAATGTTATGGCTGATCGATGTATGTTGTGAAGAATTTACAGAAAATGTACAGGTATAAAGTGAATGAACAGATTTTTAATTCTATCTTTATTTACATATTCGATGATTCTTCAGTATTCAGCACAGCCATTCATACTTATACCCTCAATTGTCCACTCCTAACCTATACTCTGTATGTCTGGTCATGTTCTTTTATCAGAATGTTACATATGATTATATCTGGTCTGACTACAGAACCTAGTTCAAGCCTTAATCCCTTGATGCTGAACCCATGAGTAGATCACTCTGTTTTACAATATGGTGTCAGGAAGCATAGATTTGAATGTGTCCCTAACTGATAAGGGATCCATTCTTCAGGACAGGTTTTGTTATCCTTAGGTCAGTAAACCAACCCCCACACCTTTAGCTGGGGATATAACCCAGAGTGGAGTTTGGGAATGTTCCCTCTACCATTTTCCTCCTGAACTCTCTGCATGCTTCTCTGCTCTTGCCACTACTTCAGTGTACTTTAAGCTTTGATATTTGTACTGTAATTGTAATACTCTATACATTAAATCCATGTGTTACATTAATTCATTGACTTTTTGGAATTACTCAAAAACTGGTCAAAATCCAGTTCCACCAAAAGTATAATGTATCTACAAGTGGGATACAATTTTGTGTCAATTCTCAATGGCATTCTGAATTTGCAATTGAGGCCAATTAAAGCAGTAGGGTTGCATGTGCAACTGAAATGCAGAGATAGCAGCAATGAGTTTCTCGAGGCAGACGTTAATATAACAGTTGAAAAATGCAAGTACAGTGGCAGTTCTAAATGTGCAATGAGGACCAGTTTAAGGTGCAAGTTGTCATGTGTAAATGAAATACAGGAATAGCAGCAATGACACGTCAATTGAAAAATCTTATCAGACTTGTCCAGTAATGCAGAGGGGGTGTACAGTTAGTGATGTGGAGTCCCAGAGTTCAGCAGGTTTACAGCAGATGGAAATATACTGTTCCTGAGCCTGCTGGTGCAAGAAGGAAAATACCTGTACTGCCTGCCTGATGGGAGGAGGGCAAACAGTTTGGCGCATAAGTGTGATGGGTCCCTGATGATCCCCCATTCCCAGTACAGACAATGCTTGTGCTGGAGATATACAATGGTTGAGAATGTCCCAAACTGCACCGGAGTTTGCACTTCAGTTTCATTACTGGGTAACACAACCTACAGCCTATCTGAGCAACCTAATGTGTCACTAACTTCTGTGCTGTTTTGTGGAAAATGTAAGGGTACTGTAGCAGTTTGGCATCAGCTCAGGTCAGTTGAAACACAGTCCTTATAATGGCAGACAGTGTGCCTGGTTCCATGGCTCTTTGTCCTAGCATCCACATTTTCACAAACTGCAGAGCAGGGATATGGAGAGGCTATATTTACTGCCTCTTTTACTCCACAGGACAAAAGGATTATCTGTCTATATCTGCCTGAATGTTCGTCATTCACTCTCTTTCACACACATGCACACACACACACACTTTACTTAGCATGCTATTTCTTTTTTTATTATCTTTCCACTTTTCTTATTTTCTTGCTCTTTTCTTCCCGCTGTCCTTTCTCTCATTTTGGTTAATTAAAACTGCTCCTTTGCACCTCTCCTCCAGTCTTTATTTGACTTCTTTGCCTTCTTGACTGGAGAGATGAAGGGCAGAAAGATGATGTCCTCTAGAAAGACTGTAAAAACAGAAAACATTTCAAAACAAACCATAAAAACAATTGTTATAAATACAGCCTAATAACATCAGACTGTTTCCAACCTTGTGGATTTGAAAAAAAACCTGCTATGAGTGAACTGTGCATTCATTCTCACATGACGAGATTCACTCCATATTGTAGTTTTTATGGAAAAGGAAAAAGGAACTATGAATATTTCTTTTTGGCACCCTAATCAACGTTTAAGTAAACAGTGTTTCTACTTTGTCACCCATAGTCATCACTTCATTAAAGAAACAATACCAGGCCAACGCCAACTTCGTTTCAAAGTTACTTATCACAGTTAATAAAAAAATAAAAAATGGCAAAAAGATTCATTCTGAAATTCATTCATTCCCATTTTTTTCTAGTAATTCATGTTTTTGTGGGTGCAGATGAGCTTCCTCAATAGCATGGAGCAAATCATTATACAGGAGAGCTTTGCAGTACAAAAAACACAGTGCAGAGACACTTCCATTAGCTTTCCTCATTTGTATTCCCAAATAGCATCCTTTCCCTACAGTATGTCACAACAAACTCCCAGCAGGCTCTGTTTACAGGTACTGCATGATATTTGGGATAGAGTGCATTTTTGGAACAGTCTTATTTTCTCTCCAGTAGTGCACTGTGCCAAAATCTTTTAGAAAGTATTTTTAAGTATCTCTGGAAAATTAAAATTGTTCAAAGGTATGCCAGCTGAGTCAGATATATCAGCAACATGGAGGAAAAGGGGAAAAAAACTTTTATGAGATGAATGTTTTGGACATGGAATAACAAAAGGTTTGCGGCGCAGATAATGCTTGGTGAGCGGGGTGTATTCATTTTGCACCAAATGAGGGAAACAGAGTGAAACATTAAATCTTTATAAAATGGCTACATCTTATGTCCTTGGGCCCTTTTTCTGCTGTGATCGCTGAAAAGGTTGTTTGACATTCCGTGTTTAAGGTTAGCCCACTGTAGTCTTTTAGCCTAGCGGGTAATGTTTGTTCAGAGTTTGCATTGTACTCACATTACTATATTGTCCATGTAAGGTCCAGTAATGCCTACATCAAGCCTACTTGATGTAATCATTCATTTACCTGTCTGATCCAAGCATCAGACCCATTCTTTCTGTCAACTCACTGATTAGCGTTGGTGTATTATGTTGGGCAACATTAACACTAGGCCACACTAACACTCAGGCCTTTCCATCAACTATGCCCTTACACTGATTTTAATGGCTGCATAGATCTCTGCTGAAAATGTATCTTCATGGGGTTCAAGTTAAATATACTTCATTAATAAATTTGTATAGTCTTATACCGGTCACCTAGGATGTACTCATGAATTATAAACTCCACACTGGACTTCGAAACACAAAACTTTGTATCCCGTTGCAACTCATTTGAAGGCATTTGCAGTGTTGTGCCCTAATGAATGAGTGTAATGTGGTTTCCTTGAGGTAATGAAGCTTGTTGGTGGAAAAAACAGTGATGGGCTGTGATGCTGAAATGAATTAGAAAGGAGTAGACAGTGTTTTAGGATGTGTACCAAAGGGAACTACGTATACAGCTACTTACATTCGGCACTACTTTTGGATTGTGACCCGGGGGAAAAGGGTGCCATTTGGGTTGTCCAGCCAAGTCGAGTCTTGTGTATTCCCTAGGGCTGCACACATGGCATGGTTGATTCATCCACAAAACAAGTTTTCTAGTGATCATTATGAACAACAGAACAGTGAGTGGGTGTCTTTAATGGTATATCTACAAGAGCGTGCAATATCATTGAAAAACATACAAATCCATCACAATATAATAATTTATTGCGTTTTGATATAGGTTGGTCTGGATGAAATTTGAGGATTCAAACCACCTAAGCATTCTTTAGCTTGCCTTTTGTTTGTTATTAGTGTGATATTTTTACAAAGAATGCATGGGAACGTCCTAACGACAATGGTAAAAACAACATATCATGATCCTTCACTTTAGTACATGATACTTTCTATCATTTGTCCCTAGGCGATGTTCTTTCAACCTCTTAACTGACAAGGGAACATGACACTTGCTCACACCTCCAGGAAGTGCACATGGGCTGTGTCCAATATCTTTTTTACAAAACATCACTTTTGACCAGAGGCCAGAGGGAGCAATGTGGAAGGAATGCTTTAGAAAAACTCCCTTGTGCATCAATACAACCTGTGGCTATGTCATTACTTCCAGGCTGCATCAAGTGAATGGGAAAGTGTGTCCAAACTTTTGACCGGTACTGTAAAATAAATTACAGCATGCATATAATGCAACTCTTATTTGTTAGGTTATGTCTTCATCTTACCTCAAGGGGATTGTGTCCATAATGGCCCCTAAATCCTTCCTAGTAACTACTTTTTGACCAGCGTCCCCTGGGACCTGGTGGAAAGTAGTGCACTGCAGAGTAAAGGATGGGTCACAGACTGTGTTTCCACTGTTCTTAGCCGTTAATGATGTCAAAGTAGAGGATAACGTTGTGATTATTCCCACTGGGCCAGAGCCCCTCTTTAGCGGCAGAGATGTGTCATATCTTAAATGACTGTTGATTGCGGGACTCAGAGCCTGGAGCTGGAAACTAACAGCTTATCACCTCTGAAGCAGTTTTATTATCGTGACGGGGGGGGGGGGGGCAGTGAAAACTTCTATCATCAGAGAGCATTCAGACAAAGCATATTAACACCCCCCAAAATATAGGAGAGAAAAGAGCCTGGAAAATTACACCAAGCAGGGTAAAGATTCTCCCGTCTTGACAGACTTAATAGCTCTATTACATGATGGCCGCTTTCATCTATTACATCAAGGGGGTAGAAAAGATAATCGCAATTGTTATCCCCCATCTGATGTGCCCTCAGCCACCTATTACCCTGTGGCCTACAGTACGGTGTGTGCGTGTGTGTGTGAAAAGGTTTCACTTTATAATGTGGTTAAAAAAGGACAATTCCATAAATAACTAAATGTTCCCCGTCTCTCTATAGAGATATAGGTTAACGGTTGTAAGGTGTAGGTTGAGGGTAAAAGTTCCTATTGGTGTTAGGGTTACAAAGATGGTATGGTTTGGCATTACGGCTTGGATTTTCGGGTTTGGAAAATCTTTTTTTTAAGAATACAAAGTTGTGATTAATTTTCTGGTTCTGACATGTGTGTCAAGCCCTTCAGATCCACCTCCTCCTAGTCTGTGCCAGGCTCTTCCTCTCGCCTGTTTGTCTGTGTATGTTTGGGTGCCGGATCCGAGCTCCTGCGATCCAGTTCCTCCACATTTCCAATACACCTCAAGTATCCACATTTCATCCCCTCATCAGCTTGCCGTCAAATACCCTGGTTTCCTGTCCGCTTGTCGCTAGATTGTTGTTGTTCACTACCCGGTAGTAACATTCACAGTTTCTTTTTACCTTAATCTGAGTAAACCTGTTTGTGTTGTTTTTCTTCCCAAGAAACATTATTCTCCTCTGTCCGAAGATCTACCTTATCAAGGATGCGCTAACTCCGTATTTTTCACACCCAGCTTCTCGGGCTGGTGCTATTCCATGGTGGAATGCCTGCTGGTCTGGTGTGTATCTCATAAAAAAGTCCCACTGATTGCATTAACATTTCCTTCATAGAACTGGAGTTATGCACGTATTCACGGGGATTCTCTCTGCTTAGCGGTCGGTACATACAAAGTGCTTTACATTTCACTTGTACAAATTGGACTCGTATCATTTTAATGGTTTGAGCTATTAGCTGTCATGACTCTCAGGAAGATGTGTCATCTTTTTCCCTTTAGGACCTCACAAGCTGTGTGGAGCAGGTTTTAAGAGACACTGTCAGAATTGTAATTCAAGGCAGAATCTTACGAACTCAGAAGTGTTCATGAACTTCCTAATACTTTTGTTGCATGGCTGTCCCCACAAACAATAGACCTACATCATAAAGATTTCAATTAGATTTTCCGACTTCTACATATTCACAAATTAATTAACTAATGGTGAAGTATCAGTTCTTAAGGGTTTATAGCTACCACTGGGTCATTAGTTAGTGATTGTTAAGGTAGGATAGATCATCACTTTACTTAAAGGCACACAAAATAATTACCTAACAGTGAGGGATCCTTCATTAATGCTTTATTCCAGCTCAATGGTTACTCAGTGGGCCCAAAGGAATGTTATGTGTAAAATACATGGCTGAGCAAGCTAGCAAAGTGCTAACCGAAACTAACAAACACTCGACTGGAGCAAACATACAGCTAACTGGAACCCGCTAACAGGAACTAGCTAATCACTAACCCTTGCAGTGCAACAATTGCAAAGTTCTTAAACAATACAGTTACAAAATGAAATTATATTAATCCTAGAGATATTGTCAGGAATATTATTCCTGTCAGGATTATTGTCGGTATATTATTCACGAAAATAAAATTTTCATACTGTACAAATTTGTTTTTTGGCATTTTACGTTCATCATGGGTTTTCTGTCTAGTTCATAGTTATACAATTACAATGCTTTTCCAACTCTCTCCATACACTTTATGTCTAGTGTAGATTTGTACATTACCAGCCTGTAAAACAGTATGAATTATGGGAAAGAAAACATGGCTTTTCCTTAAAGAGTTACTAGAATTTGCAGGTGTTTTTTGGGATCTAATTCAGTCCCAACGCCATGCAACCACGTCTCTTTGCCCCCTGCTTGCCAACCATAGTAAGTGTCATTTTATACATGTAATGTATCCCTATTTCAAACAATACACAAACCTAAATGGGGCAATACATGTAAACCCTAAATGCGAGGGGTACTTGGCCTCTCTACAGGGGGTACTTGAAAACACTCATGACACCATAGGCTTACTAGCGACATTAAAATGAGTGGGTACATCAGTGGTTCTCCAAGCAGTGGAAAATCTTTTTAGGGGTACAGTTACTGAAAAATGTTGGGAGCCACTGTAGTAGAGGACGCAAGTAGCCAGCATACTTTAGTAATAATGGTTGCCGCACTGTAATCAAATTAACAAATTGGATTATTTTATGATTAGTGTCTATAACTTAGCCTATTCATGCAAACAACTAACTACTTGGAATGCATGTCCTGCATCAACATTTAACAATTACATTACAAACTGTGTGTTCCCGCAAAAAAAACCATGAAAAAAACGACACTACACACTGTTAGTTAATGCCTTTGTAAATTATTAAAAGAGTTATCATTATTTACCTTTCATGTCATTGTTCATCATTCGTTCATGGTAACTACCGTATAGGTTAATGGTAGTTCATGTACCCCTAGCGGAAAGTGTTACCAATAATTTTAATAACAAACCAATTTGTCAGTCCTTGGCACAACAAAGTTTGAGAAAGGCTTTGCTAACTGACTGAACGACTGAGACAATGTGCAATAATGGGCTGGCTGAAAGCACAAGCAACAAAGTGCAATATTCACATTCCAATAGTTTGTAGATGGCCTCATCTCTGAGTAAAGTATGCTCAAAGCCAGTAGATGTGGTGTCAACTTATACTGAAACCTGCATTACAGGGACTTGATGGTATACATTCATCTTTTGCTGGTGGCAAAGAGGATGGTTGTATGAAACGACAAAGGATCATGGGTAAATTCACATGAACACATCCCAAATTTAAATCGATAAGTTGACAGAATGTCTATATGTGTCTCCCAGTAAACCCGGGTCGGTCCCAGTAAACCTCCCAACACACACGCACATTCACGTACATCCTGCCCCGCACATCTCAGAGACGCAATACAATGGATAATTGCTTCCTGGGTCATTACTTCTCTTAATAAGCCTGCAAATAACAAGCCATTACCCACAAAAACATTTCTTGAGGAGTTTGATATCAGGCTGCGATAGATGAAAACATATTGACTGAGTAGATCATTGCAAAAAAAGGCTTGTTTACTGCTGTGATGTCCCTCAAGAAAAATTCTGTTATTCCCACTATGTCAACTTATAGGTAATATTATGCTATCCAGTTAGAACATGTCTTTAGAAGAGAATGCCTTGCTCACTACCCGGAAACGAGAACTTTCCTAAAATGGTGTTCCGACCAGATAGTTCGTTTTAGGGGCGCAAGGTACAGGCCTGGATATAAGGCTGGCTGCGTGCTCAACTCCTATCCAGTCCAGTTGACAGAGTAAAAGTCTGGGCTGAGATGTATCTGCAGTAGATTCTCCTCAAGACCAAGCTTGTCTTTGAGCAAACGATTCCAGACACTAATGATACTAGAGTTCTTCTCCCGCTCTGGGACCGGCTGGATAGCAGTTCAGTCATTGAAGGCATTGATGACTGTGCTCCCGGCACACTGAGAACTCTGGGCGTCATCGGGATGACCCCAAGGCGACCAGAACAAATAAGTGAGTGGGTGATCACTGGGAGCTCCATGGTTTGCCTCAGATGCATTAACTCTGTTACCCAGCAATGCCCACAATGGATCCATATGTGCTGTTTCCAACCGTTAGGAAACATCTCTTAAACGCAGCATGAGTTTATCGTCATTCATAATGGATCAAATCATGTTATACAAGTTAATTTAAAACAGCTTATCATGTCTACACAGGAGGCTGATAGAGTGTTCCATTACCTTGTTAAGGTTGTGAAAGGGTAGGCCTGTATATAGACCTGGTTTCTTTGTTTTTTATCTGTGGCTAGAATATTACTGCTCTGTGGGCAATTCATTTGTGGACTTATTCTTTCTGGGAAAGATCCAATGTATGCAGCCTTGACAGGATTCATCCAAATGAAAATGTATCTAGTCTGCTGTTGTTCAATTCTGACTGGTGTCAGAGCCTCGCTTTGGTGCATTTATTTGCCCAACCTCAATAAGGTTATCCACAATATTCATTTACGTGTTGCTATAACAATCTCATGTTGCCACAGTGCAGAGACTTGGACATTAGTGCTCTAATTCAGGTTAATTCAGTTTTTATGGCTAGTCCCTCTTCTGTGGACACATGATATACATGTATGTCCATAAACTAGGAGACTAAAGCACTGGCATTAAAATCAACTTCCAGCAAATCGGGCTACTTCTGAAATTCCTATCATGACAAAATGCAAACACCTTTGACTCTGATATCTTTCTTAAATATTATAATATATTTACATTTGACAGAAATAAATTAGGTAATGGAGTAGTTACCGGTGTTAGAAAGCGTTTATGTTTCTACTTTGGACAACACTCATTTGAGAGTCCAAATTTCCTTCTGTAGATCTTCTGTTCTATAGATAGTAATGCTATCAACAAACTTTCAACAAACCACTCATTGATAAACAACTGCTTGCAAATATTTAAGGTTAGGGTTAGGTTTAGAATAAGGTTTAGGGTTAGGACTAATGTAAGGGATAGAATAAAGATTAAGGTCAATATATAGAAAAGTGTTTATGTTAATAGATAGTTAAAATGTTACAGCTATTACAGTCAGTAAACCATCTGTTGAGCATCTACATGCACAATTTTGTGACTCTCAAAATAAAGAGTTGTTTTAAATGTATTTCCATTCAGAAACAATTACAATTATTGGCATCAAGCCATTGCTCTGGACATAATTGAGTTCTCACAGTGATAGGAGTTTGTTGTCCACTTTTTACAAACCTATGTAAACTAAGGGGGCTAACCTGCCTATTCTCATTTAAAACCTCTGCATTGGTGACCCTTAAGATCCCAATAAAATAAAATAAAATGCTGCTGCTGATTAAGAAAATGTTCTAGGTAAATTCTTTATGTGTTTGTCACATAAAAAATAAAATAAAAAAAAGATGCAGTAATGTTCAAGTCTGCTATGTTTTAAAAAGAACATGGTCTTCAATTACATGATATTCAAGTCAATGGTAAAAACATTTTCTCTGCCATTGTGAAGACACTCTATCACAAACTGATTTTCACTGAACAACACAATACTAGAGATTATTGCAATTTTACTAAATAACTCAGTTTAAAAAGTATAAAATCATAGGGATGCTTCTTTAAAAAATAAGAGGACAGTATAAAGAAATATTTTCTAACAAAGTAGGATATTGGACTAGCAAAGACAGACAAATCTAAGACACACTTTTTAAATGTTATCGAGCTCAGACCTGACAAAATGTAGAAATAGTTTACAACCATTCAGTGAATGCAGGTCCATTAGCCCTGACAGATATATAAAACAATCTAAATGTACGTATGAGAAACAGAAAGAAGATAAAGTAATGCAGACTGAGCTTCATTCCAACATTGTAGGCTAAGCCAAGCTCAGCTGCTTCATCCCCCTAGCCAGATAGAAACCAAGGAAATATCGTCACCACCCTCACATGTGCTCTTCTTCTTCACTCCTCTACTCATTTTGCATTCTGCTCCTTCTGTAACACTCTTTCTACTTTCCATTAATTCCTTTTCTCTCATTTTTTCGCCCTCCACCTGGTTCACTCCATCCTTTTCCCACTCACTCTACATCTCTATTCCTCTAATCCACCCTTACTCTTATTCGTTCCTGGTTTCTACCATTGAGCACTGACACTACATCACTTCCCTCGCTTTCATTGGCCTAGAGGAAGAGTAAAATGCGACAGGGGTGAAAGGGAAGAACAAATGAAAAACAGTTATGGTCACTATCATAATGTATTCATCTCGGTTTCTGTGAGTCACAGAACACACACACACACACACACACACTCACACACTATTCCATCCTTCTGTTTCTTATCGATACACCTACACTCTCTAATATACACCTCTTGGCACCCATAATTGTTTGTGAGTTGCAGTTAGAACAGGCCTCCGGTTACAGGACCATAGAGAAGCTATACAGCGCATATTATTTCATTTTATGATTATTTAATAAAGATATTTTCACTGTTTCTCAGTTTATTGACTGCGTGTGTTTTTGGAGAGATGAATAATCAGACAGGGTGCACAGAAATACATTCATGAATGTCAGTTGCAGGGTCAGATTAATACCACTCAGACTGTATTAGGTACACACACTATCCACGAACAGACTACTTTTAATAGATGAGATGTCAAATTGGGCTCTCATGACCGTTTCAGAAATTGGTCACTAACAAGTGACATCATTGTAAGTAAATTGTAAGTAAAGAACAATATTACAGGCTTCCAAGTGAAAATGCGTATTTTCAGTCAGATATTGTCCCCCCATCTATGCACTTGCAGGCTCCACCCATGGCTAGCTAGTGAAACCAGCAAGGGAAGCATATGTTTAACGCAGCATTTCCAGGCTTTAGAGGCAAACAGGCATTTAGCAGGCTAATTAGCATGCTCTAGAAAGTAGCTGGACCATTTCCACATAATTTGCATTGTTAGACTAGATTCAATTAAACACTGTATATATTGCTTTACAGTATCTAGTCAATGTAAAAAATCGGGCTCAATTGTTGATGTGCTCGCCTGTCCACCTTTATCAACCAAGTGGTGGTGTGTTGCTAATATAAGAGCGACTTCTAAACCCTTTTTTCTGAAAGGGTTTAGAAGTACACTTGCACTGTGTACTGGATCCACAGCTGGCCACTCTCTTCCATCCTGATCGTTGACCACATTGCATCAGTACATTGGTTAGTAAATTATTTAAAGGACATAGACAGCTTTGCTGAAATAATAAAAAAAGGATAGTGCATTGAATACTGTTCCCCATGAAGTAGTTTTTTTTCTTTATTCTTTATTCCGTGTTTTTTATCTATCATGCTGTGCTATTTTGAATGTTGCCTGAATTATTCTTTTTAACATCAAGAATGAATACTATTTAAAGTTGAGTAGATAGAAATGGTGTAACCAAAGAAAACAACAGAACCATTATTTTTTGACCTATCAATTACCATTCTTGTTGTTGTCTCTCTGTCGATTGTCTATATTTTGGAATATTCTTTTTCATACCAACTGTTTTTTATACTAGAGTGCTTTGAACGGCAGGGTAGCCTAGTGGTTAGAGCATCTAAAAAGGATGCTAGATCAAAATGCGAAGAGGAAAATAAAAAAGTGAATATGTTGTTCAGTTCCTGGGCAAGGGATTGAAATTGCTGCCAGGTCCTTAACAAAAGAATGTGTTCTTAGTCAAACATGAATAAAAAAATATGTCTCAGTTCTAGTTGGCTAGCTGGCTTGTGTCAACAGTTCATGTTCAGGTTACATACACTTATTTTCATACAATGGCTACTTATCTCATCAAACTTTCCCATTAAACTTACAAGGGTCAGTCTATACCCATGTTTTTCAACAGCATGTTCATTCAACATTTTGTAATCCAGGAGGCTAGCTTTATTTAGCTGCCTTGGGCAATGACAAGAAATACAACTTACTGGTTTGAGAAAATTCCCCAGCAACATATTGCAACTGTCCATGATGGTATCAGGAGAGACACTGCTTGTAAACAGTTAGGTACTATCTATGGAGCTTGTCAGATATTTGTTTTGCTCTTTGTAGACAATGTGCCTGGTTTGAGCTCAGCAAAGATAAGAAGGACTGGGATCAGACTTAATGCTGATGCCAGTGTGTGTTGCCACCTCCGCCAGGAACAAATTGCCATTTCCTGATGGGCACCACATGGGGTTCTGAGATGATCTGGAATATACACACAATATATTACAAGGGAAAGTATGAGGCTGCTCTATTTCCATTAGTATGGTATCAACATATGCATGTGCTGTTAACATTTACATTTTCATGTGACACATATACAAGCATTGCAGCATTTCACTGGTAGATAGACCACCTACATCACCTGGCTGTTAATGTTACAAATGACACAGACTCATTTTACCAGTATTTTGTATTTTCTTGTAGCATGTGCATTGTTCTGTTATGAGTTCCTGTTACTGAATATGAGTTAAGATTTGATTTTTTGTATTTTGCTAAAAATTGGAATGTGGCTGTTATAAAATGAGTTGGGATGTGACCCACTGAGTGTTTTGTAGGATTGTGATTTCAAACTAATATCTGCATTTGTTGTGAGCTGTTAATTGGCATGGACTTTGGTGACAATTGTACAAAGCATTTGTACATTCCCATCCAACTAATTGACACAACGTGGGGGAAAAGGACCCCAGTACAGGAGGGCAGTAAGGGTTGAAACGTTCCAGCTGAACGACGCAATGCCAGACTGAACCGGCTATTGTTTTCAGATGCCCACCTGCTCCCAATGGAAACCGCTTTTCACAATGCTGTCAATACTCAAAGTAAGGAAAGTCAGTGGAACTAGCAGCAGACATTAGGCAAAAAGAATTCTGCTGTTTGCCTGTTATGTGACTGTAAATAATGAGGGACCAGCTGGTAATGCCCCAGACCCAGGATCTGGCACGTCTGATGACACGGATTATGCCAAAGGAATTGTTGCAGACGATCAACCATTGGACCAGATATCTGCCAGTAAAAATAATAATAATAATACATGGCGGCCCGCGGGCCACATGAGGCCCCCACCCCCTCTTTTGCGGCCCTCTGATTAATTTAGAAAAACGTAAAATATTTAATATATATAGATACAGTGGGGCAAAAAGTATTTAGTCAGCCACCAATTGTGCAAGTTCTCCCACTTAAAAAGATGAGAGAGGCCTGTATTTTTCATCATAGGCACACTTCAACTATGACAGACAAAATGAAAAAAATAAATCCAGAAAATCACATTGTAGGATTTGTAACGAATTTATTGGTAAATTATGGTGGAAAATAAGTATTTGGTCAATAACAAAAGTTAATCTCAATACTTTGTTATATACCCTTTGTTGGCAATGACAGAGGTCAAAAGTTTTCTGTAAGTCTTCACAAGGTTTTCACATACAATTGCAAGCATTTTGGCCCATTCCTCCATGCAGATCTCCTCTAGAGCAGTAATGTTGTGGGGCTGTCTCTGGGCAACACAGACTTTCAACTCCCTCCAAAGATTTTCTATGGGGTTGAGATCTGGTGACTGGCTAGGCCACTCCAGGACCTTGAAATGCTTCTTATGAAGCCACTCCTTCGTTGCCCGGGAGGTGTGTTTGGGATAATTGTCATGCTGAAAGACCCAGCCACAATTCATCTTCAATGCCCTTGCTGATGGAAGGAAGTTTTCACTCAAAATCTCACAATACATGGCCCCATTCATTCTTTCCTTTACATGGCTCAGTTGTCCTGGTGCCTTTGCAGAAAAACAGCCCCAAAGCATGATGTTTCCACCCCCATGCTTCACAGTCGGTATGGTGTTCTTTGGATGCAACTCAGCATTGTTTCTCTTCCAAACACGACTAGTTGAGTTTTTACCAACAAGTTCTATTTTGGTTTCATCTTACCATATGACATTCTCCCAATCATCTTCTGGATCATCCAAATGCTCTCTAGCAAACCTCAGACGAGCCTGGACATGTACTGGCTTAAGCAAGGGGACACGTCTGGCACTGCAGGATTTGAGTCCCTGGCGGCGTAGTGTGTTACTGATGGTAGCCTTTGTTACTTTGGGCTCAGCTCTCTGCAGGTCATTCACTAGGTCCCCCCATGTGGTTCTGGGATTTTTGCTCACCATTCTTCTGATCATCTTGACCCCACGGGGTGAGATCTTGCGTGGAACCCCGGATCGAGGGAGATTATCAGTGGTCTTGTTTGTCTTCCATTTTCTTATAATTGCTCCTACAGTTGATTTCTTCACACCAAGCTGCTTACCTATTGCAGATTCAGTCTTCCCAGCCACGTGCAGGTCTACAATTTTGTTTCTGATGTCCTTTCACAGCTCTTTAGTCTTGGCCATAGTGGAGTTTGGAGTGTGACTGTTTGAGAATGTGAACAGGTGTCTTTTATACTGATAAAAAGTTCAAACAGGTGCCATTGATACAGGTAACGAGTGGAAGACAGAGGAGCCTCTTAAAGAAGAAGTTACAGGTCTGTGAGAGACAGAAATCTTGCTTGTTTGTAGGTGACCAAATATTTATTTTACCAAGGGATTTACCAATAAATTCATAAAAAATCCTACTATGTGATTCTCTAGATATTTTTAAATTACATTAGTATTGGAACTTACAAAATCTATGGTAGAAACAAAACATGAAACAGACCTGAAATAATTGTTTGCATGTTTACACATATGACGATAATTTCAGTGTCTCAGAAAGTTGCTGTGGTTTTTCTAAGTGTAGCTGAGAGTTTGCGGATAATTGAGCCACAAAACACTTGATGATACCTATTACAGAAATAGAAAAGTAGTGAAAACATCCAAAAATCACGGCAGCGAACATGTTGAATCCCGGGGGAGATTTGCAGGAAGGAGTGATGAGCGGGAAAACAGCACGTTGTTCAATATTTTAAAATTGCCCAGATATATACGTGAAATTGCATCCGACCTAGTTTACTTAATGTATTTGCTAATAAGCACTGTACTGTCCTGTCCCAAATTATTATTTTTTTTGCGGCGGTGCATAAGAGTCGAACACCTCTAATCACTCAATTATCTAGGGCAGGGGTACTCAAATCTTACCCTATGAGATACGGAGCCTGCTGGTTTTCTCTTCTGCCTCATCATTAATTGCACCCACCTGGTCTCCCAGGTTTAAATAAGCCCCTGATTAGATGGTTGCAGTGACAAAAAGGAGTGGATTAGGGAACTGCCGTCATCACCTTGAAAATCAACATTCAAGATACATTTTCTGTGGAGATGTTTTAGATTCAGACAAATTGGGGGTCTTCCCAGTAGACCCAGACATCAGTGTAGGCACTGTCAGAAATGTAAATATATAGGGATAGGGAATATTTGCAAGCCTTGACACCAGGTAATGTCCTCTTTCCTTTATAACTTTTAAATGCACACTTAAATTCATTGGTCTGTATCTAAGTGGATGTTTAATTTTTTTTAACTTAATTGCAGTCTTCACCCTGGATTACATCACTATCTAAAGCTCTGTGCTTTAGTGGATCACACCGTCACCACAGGGACTAACAATCTCCCTCTGTTAGCAGAGATGAGATGTATAAAATATTCTGTCAAATAAGATAAAAGTTGAAAGTGCCTGATGTGTGGATTTGTTATTTGGTTTCCAGACACAATTATCATGGCTCCCGCATTGTAGCTTGGTCTAGACCTTGATAAAAAAAAATTTTTTAGCAAAAGTACTATATATAGCCCTGAATTGCCTGGGGAAGCCCAAGGAGAAGTTTGGGAAAGCAGGGGATTAACAAATACAGGTTGGGTGTGCAAATGGCGCAAATGAGTCAGAGCGCAAGAGCTCAGCGTATTAAAGTGGGCAGCTTTTCTCTAATGCAGGTTTTCTCCAACATACACTACTCAGATTTTGGTGGCTTTAAAAAAGTAATTTCACCCAAACGGATACACTAGCCCAAGTTTTTTGGAAGATCTATACATGTTAGCATTGGAAATTAAAAAATGTACTTCTCATCAAGCCAGACTAAATATAATTTCCAACATTCATTTACACATAATCTTTTTAGAGCTTTTTCCAATTTCCATTCTTGATGACTTTGGGATTTTTTTAAAAGCGTGTTACGAGGACGTGTACAAAACATCTCTGCGTCTGTACTTGTACAGAAATGTCCAACAACTGAAATTATTTAGCTCTTTAAGCTCTTTTCAATGTCAATTTGGAAACCTGAGCTCAAAAGCAGACCACACAATACAAAGCCTCAAAGCAGACCACACAATACAAAATGGTCTTCCCACCTGTTTGGCACACAAACCCGAGTCCTCCCCCCAAACAATTCCCAAGGGCAACACTGGACATGAACAGCAGACTGGCCAAAAACACACCAGCATCTTCCAGTGACAACAAACATGAACATAATTGGTTAACAGCACAATTCATTTCTAGAATTACAAGAATTAACCGCAGCAAAGCAGATTTTTGTTTTAAGTTTTACTTTTGTAAACAAGTGATCAAAGTCTGTGGAGAAACAGATATTTTTGTCATTATATCATTTCATGTTATTTTACAGGCCAAATATTAAATGCAGGTTTATCTTTGTAATTTCTGGAGCATCCTACCATTATTATGAAAATAAATGTAAGCACATTTTTGTCAAATTAAAATATACTGCGAGCCAGACATAAACAGAAACAGCTGAAAAGATGAATCTTCAATAACCACTTAAATGTTATCACTGAGTCCCTCAAATTATTTGACACATCATTCCACAAATTATAGCGATATGGGAGAAAGCCATGCCACCAGCTTTTCGTTTAGAAATTCTAGGTATATTAAGGAGTCCTGTGTCTTGTGCTGTAACGTACATATAGGTATGCATGGCAGGGCCAATTCAGAGGGATTAGCAGGATTAAGTCTGTGTAATGCTTTGTCGGTTAACAGTAAAACCTTTAAATCACCCCAACCTTAACAGGCAGTCAGTGTAGAGAATCTAGTTCTGGAATAATTTTATCTATTTTTTTGTTGCAGTTGAGATTCCAGCAGCCGTATTTGGCACTAATTGAAGTGTCTTATCAGGGTAGCCGGAGAAGAGTATTACCATAGTTCATCTTGAAATAAAAAAACTGAGGATTAGCTTTTCTGCATTTTTTTAACAAGAAGTGTAATTCATTTATTTATTTTGTGTTCAGTTTTTATTTGTCCTTATTTTGGAGGAAGTACTTGCAGTGTTGGTTTTCAAAGCCTTAAATTGATTGAGGCAAAGCGACTTCATCTTAATCAGTGAACCACTTCAGACTCTCCACTCCAACTACCTCCTACCGCTTGAGATCTCCACTGCACGGCTCAAACCAATGGGGGACTGAGCCTTCTGCTCCCTTGCCTATGGACTGGTATGGCTTACCATCTAAGAGCCACTGCATTAATGTACCAACGTTAATTTTAATGTAAATTATCGTTTCCTCAGTTAAGATGTACCCTATGAGTGAGTTCCTATAATTGAGGAAAAAACTGGGAGTATCATGCATTTTAAATCGTACACCATTTTCAGAGTCCAAGTCAAAAGAAGCACTATTTATAATAAATGGAGTGACATTTGGAATGCAAAACATAAATTAAACTGTTGTTGGTTTGGAGTTCCGGAAGCTATTGATCACAATGGTCACATCAACCTTGCCTTTGTGTGGTTGAAGGGTATGTAATCAAATCAATCTTACCTATTCCCTGTACCTGCAAAAACACATTCTTAAACACATGGACACACACAAACATACATGCACGCACACACACAAGTACGTCCAGGACATCTGTGTCGTTGGAGGTACAATTTGTAATCAGAACAATCAGACCATACACACACATTACTGCTTTCCGGCCTACCTGCAGCTAATCAAACTCCTACCAGGGCCCTTGATCCTTGACTAGAGTGGTACCAAATCAGGATAGAGAGAGACTACTCAATCTCTGCTGCTTCACAGACATGTAGTGGAAGCTAACAAAAGGGTAAAATGTATTCCTCCTCCCAGTATTCAAAAGGAAAGAAAAGGAAAAAATCCTCTGGAAATTCATTGTTAAACAAAATGTTTAATCATGAATTATGGTTGGTTTTATCTAAGAGCAATGTGCACTTGAGTTTACAAAAAGTGTTGAGGTGAGATTTCCTCTTGATTTATACATATTCCTTTAGTGTTTGAATAATACATGGAAGAATACATACCACAGGATATATATTTATTTATTTCAAATTGATTTAAAAGCATTAAATTCCACATCTTTTCTCAACCCTGTTCATTAAAAATAGTGGTGGGTTATTCTGACATTTCAAAACTGAGAAAGAAAAGATGTCACATGGTTGGGATCTTATAATATTGGGGACCAGAAAACACTTAAGTGGGTAGGACCAAAATTGCATGAGAGCTCCAAATCTTTCCATTTTCCAATCAAAGGCATAAAACCTGTCACCATCTTTACTTTGATGCCTCTTCTCTGTATGGTATTGAATGTTTATAATTGGGGTTGGCACAAGAAAATAAAGATGCCTTTCTCAGCTGGTAGCCGTGATGACGAGGTGTAGTCAAGTCAACTGTCAAATCCACTAACAGTCAAATCAATTTAAATGAGTGAATCAATCAGCAATAGAGCATGCGGCTTTGATTAAATTCTGGGTTTTTACACACCACTAAATGTTACACAATCAACGCAAGTTATTTTGGCTAATTTGCTATCTGATATGAAAGGGACACAACCTAAAGCTTCCATACATTTTTAAAACCTCCTGAGTTAAAACAATAGCTCCACACTGAATTCAAATGTTATTATCATGTGTTCTCCAATAAACTGTAAAGTAGAACTGAAAGCATTTTAGCAACAGCATATCTGTATTATGAAAAAACATTTCTGACAAGAAAGACCGTAGATATAGTTGTTTTCAGTTTTTCATATAATGTTTTATAATAAATGATTTTTGAGAATTTGGCAATTCATTTAGGATAGTTATTAGAAATTGTATTAAATTATTAACAAAAGCACTGCAAGCAATAGCTAACATTGTCTAAGCAGTGGCAACAGTATGACTTTATGTCAGTATATAGCTAGAAAATATACTTGATTTTCTTCTGGATTTGTTTCTTGAAATAGAACAGGAGTCCCTTTATATTTGGGAACTGTAAAGAAATATTAGGCTCTCCCTGAATTGTATTTCATTAAATATTATGAAAATGAAATAAAAAATCATAAGAACAGTATACCAATATATTGTTTTGCAGTTGGTTGTCAAAACCAAAAAAAAGAAAAAGCACTAGTGAATTTTAGCCCAGTTGCTCAACAGTAGCTTGTTTTATAGCAATGCAATGCATGCTTCTGCTCCAACCTACGTTTTGACAAATGAATAAGAACCTGCGTTTCCGCCCATCCATTTCATGAATGCCAAATACATTTTATCAACAACTTGCTATGTTAGCTGTGAATAAAATACTTTTATGTTCAGCATTTTATGTTCAGCATAGGCGCCCCTCGTGTGATAGCAAACAGTCTAACAGACAGTTCTCTGACAGTCTACAAAAACAGCTTTTTCGACTTCAGCCATACCAGCCTACTGAACCCAATAAACTCCAACATAGAAAAATGAAAAAATAAAAACACTAGTAAAATCTAACGGAAGTCAACTCCACAGACCTAGGATAATAGATATGTCAGGGCCTTGTAAACACTCAGGTTGTAAAGCAGATGTACAACACATTTGCAAAAACACTGGATTGCACAACAGTTGTGAGTTTGCTTTTTGCAGACAAACTTCCCAATGTATGAAAACAGTTGTCAAATGTGTTGTGTACGGGGCCATGAAGAAGAACAAGGTCACTTTAACTGGGTAATACTCAAAGCTGCCCACTCATTTGTTCTTCTAAATAGACTGTCATTTAGCCATTTTGCCCTTATGAAGATGAATAGCACCTTGTATTATTTACTAATGCGTCTGTTGGTCATAGTCAGGCAAATGGAAGAAACAGTAGCAAACCGTAATCAGGAACATTAATATTATTTCATACTCTACTGTTTATATCAAAACACTTAATACAACTTTTAACTTTTAACTAGTACTTTCAGAAATGTGAAATATTTGAATTCATGATTTGGCGAAAGCACCTGAAAAAAAATGCCTTTTTTTTCTCAAGAATCTCATTATATCATGACCGATCTACGGTGCTGTTTATGTTTATGTCTGTCCACAAGAGATTAGCGGTAGCCTAACGAGGCTGTGGATTACCTGTGCTGACACGATTGGATGGCTGCCTAATCATTTGGCCCCAAGTAAGCCATTGGCTGGCCAGCTAAGTCAGAGTTCCAATGGCACAACAGATGGGCCTTCACTGGACTTACCAGCCTCATCTGCATTCATCTTGTGTAAAGCAATGGAAGATGAGGAAGAAAATGGTGAGGGAATCTCACAGGGATGATTTTCTCATCCTATAATTCTACAATTGTGAGGACTGCAGATACTATGAAACGGGCACAGTCTGCATTCAAAATGATACCATATCCTCTTCATCTAGGGGGCAGGGCTATGGTTCCCAACCTTTATAATGACACACTAAACTTCAAATGTTTAACACAAAAAAATATAAAATGTGTAAAATACAGGTTGTGTGATAACATATGTAAGCAGAAATAGTGGATAGAGTTGCAAATGAGAGTATGGAGTGGCCTTCTGTGGTATGGAATGGACTAAAGCCATTTTAAGCAAATGGTTTAGTGCAGGTAAAAACAGACAATAAAAGCTTATTAAAACAGAGTGAATGGGGAGAATAAAACAAACTTAACATTAGCTAGTTAATGTAACCAGTATACAGCCATGGTGTGTGGCTTCTTTGCTCTGCTTCCAGGTGTCTGATGCCCTAACAGTTTTCAGCCATTTGACATTCCATTACTGAAAACATCTGAAATAGTGTACACCAGAGTTAGATATTTTCATATTGTTTCTCTTTAAATGCAGGCATTGGTTTTTATATGGATGGATATACTGTATAAACGGAATACTATATCTATTGATGGATATATAAAATGGATACTATACAAACTGAATGTGTAAACTGGCTCCTTTTAATTATTATTTTCTAAAATAAATATTAATAATTAATATACTGATGCAATGTATTAATAGGTATGTAGCAATGGATTGTATTTGAATGCAGCAATTGAACGTAGTAGTGAGAAATTCCGGGTTAATTAATTTCAACTTCAGTGCAACGTTTATTCAAGTGTACCCAGAGTTGGTGGAGTATGGCGTTTAGAGTGTGCGTTGGGGTGACTATACAGCCAGTTAAATACTCATTGAGCTGCTGTGTGTATGATCATGTGTGTGTCAATGTGATGTGATTGCTAATCAGGACTTTCCTTAGAGAGTTGCTAAGGCATTTGGTAGGTAACTTCAGAGAGCATACCTGTCATACAGAGCTGTCAGGTACAGGTTATGTAACTATTTCTCTTATGAAATTCTGATAGTCTATCTGCTGTTCATTTTGCCTGTGTCTTTTGTACAGGTTCAAGTCAAAGCTGCTTGACCAGGTAGTAAGGAGAACTGACGAGACAAAAGTGTTTGACCACAACAGTGTTATTAGAAGAGGTTTATTATATGTCTGTTCTGCAAAAGAATACAGTATAAAGTATTATCACATTGCTATTGTGCTTGTGAATTTTTGTGATGTTTGAACACATTGTACTGATCTACAAAATCGAATATATATTGCAGACCTGTTTCTTGTTTAGCTGTGTACTGGAAATAAGTTATTTGTCATTTTGTTTTACAGTTCTTGTGTTTACGCACTATATCATATTTTCAGATCTTATCCAAAAGCGCTTATTTAGGTGTACTGCACGTTGTGTCAAAGATTTACAAAGATTGTAACTCAGTTGCCATTCAATTAATTCTCTACCAGATTTGGAAAGCCAGTGTCCAGGACAAGATAATGGTTGAGTAGGTGCTGTTTCTTTTGGGGCACTACCTACTCGGCGGTGTACGTTTTCTTAACCCTCCCTATTTGCCGTGATCTCCTCACCGTCTTTTCACTCTCTTCATTGAAAGAGCAATTGATTCATCTTCTTCCTCTCAACTGTTTACTCGGGATCTCATTCTGAGGCTCACCGTTGGTCTCCTGCAGTGTCTGCTAATTTCTCTTGGCGTAATGTCTCTCCCAGTACTGTCTGCCTTATTCTCCCCACTGCTTCTTTGTCAACTTACTGCCCAAAACGACCCAGATATCTCTTCTAACCTTTTTTTCTATTTCATTTTGATTAAACTATTCATAGTGGATTATAGAAATTATTGAGGACTTCATTCCCTCACCTTTAAGCCAACTTATTGGTATATCTATTGATGTGAAAAATAATTGGGGCAACACCAGTGCCAGTGTTTTGAACGATGACACTGGATTCTACCTCACTTTGGGTACTACCTATACTATGTGGTGTACATTTCTTTGAATTTAAAGCTTCCATACCAACTGTTGATTCATTGATCAATCATAATACCCTACCATTACAATCAGCTATTGGTAATCAACTAGGGGTTGCATTTATAAGCCAACCTTTAACCTCTGTTTGTGTCATTGATAAATTGGCACCTAGTTCAGTCTTAGAGTTGATTTTATAATAAAACTGGACAACCACCCCAATGTGTTTAGACACTTTCAGATTCTGCACATGAGGGTATGTAAGATGTATCCTAAACACACAAAAGTCCTGAAACATTTTTGATGCTGCATCTCTCTAGTAGTTTATCTCATTATTTTGAAATGGTGTCTGGTTATAACAAGATAAACAAAAAAAAACATGTAATGTTTTTCTCGTTATATATCATGTGTTGGCATTAACCTTTCCCAGTAATCAGCTATAGAGAACAGTGTCGGGATTCGCTGTAATAACAAACAGAAAAGGCTGCTTTACAAAGCCAAGTGAATGTATTTATTTATCCTTCATCAAACACTGACACATGAAAAATACATGATGAAAAACATGACAAACACAGCAATACACTATGTGAAAACCACCATGTTGTATTCTATGAAAGATTGTAATAATTCTGGTCTGTTAAAATATATAATGTAATATATATAATCTAATATATATTATGTATATATATCTGTATATATATATATATATATATATATACATATAAGCTTCTTACAATGCATTCAGCATGGTCTGCTGTTCCAAATGTCTGAAAACAAGTAACCATGCAAGCCTAGTTCAGCCGGCCCGTAATAAAAAGTGATGATCATTATTGCCCTCCCTGGACCCAAAATCAGGTCTCCCACACAAGGGGCTGTGTCTTTATCCACTACACCACAGAGCCCTACAGTACATCTCCAGGGAGAATGTCACTAGACACCATCAAAGCATTGTGTTTAACTGACCAACATTTCATATTAAGTTTACCTACACCACAAATAGCATCTATGACATGTAAGGGTTTTGTCACTGGCCATTTTAACATCTTATTAGCCATTTGTGAATGACATTGATACAATAACTATCAATATAGGTGACCATAACTGACTATTTAATGAAGTCAGTTAGCACTGCCTATAAGCCTTTACGTTTCTGATCCCATAGAAATTGACTCTGTTGTTTCCTGCCAACTCTACATTGTTTGCTAACATGTCATGGGTTATTTAAGGGATGAGAAGATGAAATATGTAATTTGCAGAATATCTCAATGTTAAATTACAGTCACTCTTTATTTTGGGGCAGAGTGTTGATACTTTTTTTTTGATAAAACAAGTTAAGCAGGATATAAATTAAGCAAGCTAGCTAGGCTAGGCTAGCACAAAAATTCAGTTTAATTAAGATCTCAATCATTTGCATGTGCAGCAGCTAGTCTCCCTGTGGCCCACATAAAACGCATAACAGAGTTCAGAATAGTTACTGACAAGACAAAATGCTAGAGATTGTATTACATGCATTTAAAATGAAAAAGCAATAACAAATTAATAAGTAATAATGGCCAGTAACCTTCAACCAAAATTGGCACTGTAATTGTTAGTGAAACAAGCCGGCTTGACCACAACTTTTATATGATAAATGATAGTATTTCCTGGTTTTTACTAAAGTATGGCTTTTGGAAGCAAACATGATGTCAGCTGAGCTATCATCTACTCAATAACAATATTTGGCTTTCTAAATATGGCAGTTAAGTCATGATTCAACTCTGGCATGTGGAAAGTCCTTCATTTCAAGTTTTCTAGTTTATGAAAACATAACATATTGCCCTTTTTTTCTGGCGCTTTCACAAGAAAACATTAGAATGCAATAGAATAATGGACTAGTAATGGTAATAGTCCGCAAAATTAGGTAATGCGTTACCTAAACACAACCCTGTTGACTTGTAGAGCTGTAGATCTTACTGGTTTTACAATCCATCCATCGCAATGATTTCCTACGCCGACTCGAAAGGATCAAACCACATTATGTAATGGGCAAATTGTGACAGACTGACTGATCTACAATTAATGATACACAGTTGTTAATGACACAAGCTCATATGTAGATCACTATCAACACAAGCAATATCACATATTTCAAAGCAAATTATTTCCTTTCCATCCTATGTTATTCCATTCATTATGTGTTGCAATATATTGGGAACAAGAATTGCAACAAGCAAAAAATAAGAAACATTAATGTTCTCAGTGTACAAAGGAATAACATTTGTTGCAATTTAAAATACAATAAATGTTTTGGCTTAATTTTGGTCAATTTGCAGTTTACACATTTTTATAGTAATCATATTTATGTTTCAGGCCAAGTTCCGACAGAAATCTGCATTTGGCTGAATCTCGTTGGGATACCGCTGGTATAGAAGCTAGTGTACCATGTGTGATTGGTTTGTTTAGTGGTATACTCGCTGATCACAGGCTGAAATGCACAGAGACACACAACCTATTTGCGAAGTGGAAGGATGCCCAGCGGGGTAGAGGGCTCCGCTTCTGACACCGGTGAGATATGGTGACTTCTTAAGCGTGTCAGGCTTTGCTTTTCTCCGCTAGTGTGGTCCTGGGAAGTGGAAGCGTATCCTCGTGCTGGGTCCTGCTGCTAAAAGACCCAGATATGATGTTAAATTATGAGCTTTGTTTTGCTCCCATGGTATGGATTTTGGTCACCACATGATAGAGAGATAATCACCAAGCATACGTACAGTCGTGCACACAGAGCACTGGTTCAGAGAGAATACATTGATGTATTTTGTGTTGTGTTCATCAGCACAGTCATCACCAGAGCCACCTTAAGCGTACAGTCTCAAATAAAAATCTCTAAATAGTTAGCCATAAAGAGCAATCTTGCAATGGCGCTCACGCACACAAACACCAGCCATTTCACATATGGTGCACATAAACATTGATAGAAATGCATAACAGTTAACGTTACCCAGTAGGCTAGTTAAGGCTTCAGAAGCTGATCTTTCTGGACTGTCTAACATATTCTACTTCCCGGTTTATGACAGCCCAGCCCCTGTTTGCCTGTGTGAGTGTTAGCACGCAAGTATGTGTGTTCATGAAAGCAAAACTGACTGTTTCAAACCACCAAAGCCTTTCTACCGTCATTGGCACTAAATATAATTCAATGAGGGACTTCCAAGAGTGGGGTAATAGATGATGGTTATGAGAACTCGATGAAAAGTGATGGAAGTCGGCAGATGACAGGGCACACAGATGGTCCGGAGTATATCAACACTTTGTCTTAACACGTTGTAGATGTTACTGGGTTTACATTCCATCCAGCGCAATGTTTTTCCTACAGAATTCAGACTCTAAAGGATCAAACCAAGATACAGTTGTGCTCATAAGTTTGCATACCCTGGCAGAAATTGTGAAATCTTGACATTGAGTTTGAGAATATGACTGATGAGGCCAAAAATATTTAAGGATAGTGATCCTATGAAGCCATTTATTATCACATAGTTGTTCGGCTCCTTTTTAATGAAATCATGATAATAAAAGAAATCACCTAAATGGCCCGGATCAAAAGTTCCCTTGAATATCTGACCTTGTTACAGACACACAAGGTCACACACACAGGTTAAAATGTCATTTAAAGGTGAAATTACCACACTTGTGGCTTTTTAGATTGCAAATTGCGTATATGTATACAGTAAATAGTCACTGAATATGACGATACTCAAAAATTAGTTGCATGGTCGAGTTGCCAGAAAGAAGCCTTTACTACACCAATGCCACAAAAAAGCCCAGTTACAATATGCCTGACAACACCTTGACACATCACACAACCCCTTGACACACCTCACAGCCTCTGGCACACTGTAATTTGGAGTGACGAGACCAAAATGCAGCTTTATTGTCACGACCATAAGCGCTGTTTGGAGAGGGGTCAACAAGGCCTATAGTGTACAGAATACCATCCCCACTGTGAAGCATGGTGGTGGCTCACTGATGATTTCGAGGGCTGTGAGCTCTAAAGGCACAGGGAAACTTGTAGAAAATTGATAGCGAGGTGAATGCAGCATGTTATCAGAAAATACTGACAAACACTTTGCATTCTTCCACACAAAAGCTGCGAATGGGACATTCTTGGACTTTCCAGAATGACAATGGTCCAAGCACAAGGCCAAGTTGACCCTCCAGTGGTTACAGCAGAAAACGGTGAAGGATCTGGAGTGGCTATCGCAGTCTCCTGACCTTAATATCATCGAGCCACTCTGGGGAGATCTCTAATGTGCGGTTCATGCAAGACGTCAAAAGCACAACTGTACGTAATGGGCAGATTGTGACCATCTAACTGTTGTTAATGACATAGACTTTTTTTCTTTCTTTGTTGCCATGTTTTGTTTTATGATTGTGTTCATACCCATTTCACTGTCAACAACTGTTGTATTTTAACCCTTTCTAAAATGGCCAGTGTCAGATCACTGCCATCTCTTATAATGCCTGACTGCCCTTCCCTGTAACTCAGATAGGTTGTGCGTACAGAAGGGCATGCAATTCGTTACATAATGCACATGTTTAGGAAATAGGATGCCATTCGGGATGCTGTAGGTCTCATTAATGTTGCGTCAAATGGCTATTATACTCTGGGATTTTAATTCAGGCATTGGACACAGAGACACATGATTGCTCATTCTCTGGAATGAGCATCGTATTTTAAGAGGATGGATACAATCAAAAAACAGACATACTTCAAACAGCAAAGCAGAGTTAGTTCAATTTGTTTCTGAAAAAAATAATCTGAAAATCGGTCGTTAACTGTCAGCTGGCGGAGGCAACCGATCGAGATTCTATTGTCCTTGTCTCATTTCATACATGTCACGTGTGAAATGAACTATTGGGTCCTCCACAAGGTCTTATTATAAAAAATTGCGGTCAAAAGCCTGAAATATGGCACTTTATGGGATACAGATCCTACTTTAACAAGGTTAATGAACTCTCACTAACTTTAATAGTCTGTTTTCTGATTCATGCATCTTCATAAAGAGCCTCTTCCCCAAAGTCTGCAGGCGAGGGGTGTCATTTCAAACAGCTGTGCTAGGCAAGATCCTTGTGATGAATCACATTCCCCTCCAACCCCAACCTCCTCTTCCCCCACCCTCTCTTTCCTACCTGGCAAATGCCAATGGATGTCCTTGATTTTACATCCTGGAGGTTAGACAATGAAGAGTGAGTGAGCAGAGAACTAGGGACTGAAGAGTATTCCATAGTTTCCTAATTTCCTGCATAGTATCAGAAAGCTTCATGTATAGGTTGGGAAGAATGGCTCCCAGGGGCACAGACACACACACACACACACACACACACACACACACACACACACACACACACAGCATTAAAGGGATACATTTGAGTTTTGACACTGACTCTCTTTATGTTCTTGCATTTTGAACAAAGTTATAGGTAGTTTTATCGACCAAGGCTAACTCTATTAGAGAAATCTGGCATTCTATGTGTTCTCTCTGACTTCAAGTCATTTCACCCATACAACTTCAAAAATAGATACATGTAAATGGTATGCACACATTCCCTTTACTTCAGAAATAAACAAAGAGCATTAGAACCTAGGAGTCTAGGAGTCACACTTTTATCAGTTGATGGAAGTGGTCGTTTGTGACATCCTGCTAGATATCGAAACAAGGAAGTCCTCTGAGTTCAACCAGTTGAAACCAGTTTTGCTTAATCTGTTGCTCATTGTTCTTATTTTTAATCTAACACCTAAAATATAGAAAGTTGTGCACATTCAAATATGAATCAGTCAATCAAATTTTTGTCACTCATTTCTTACAAATAAGTAAATAGATCCTCTGGCACTGGCATTTCAGTTTACAGTAACATTTTAATCATAAACAGATGCTCTTATTCAGAGTGAATTACAGGAGCGATTGCATTACAGTGCCTTGCTCAATTAAATCTTTTTTCATCTGCTGTCCAACATTTCCTCAAGAGGTCCAAACCAAAACATGTCATCATGCTTGAGGGCTCATTTTTCAATATTGTGTAAAAAAAACTAAAAAAGGTTCCTTACTAATAGTATTTAGGCTGTTCATAGTCATAGAAAGTGTGTTTTATAATGGAAGTGTCATACTCACATGCTCCTAATTTCTGTAATGTATGTTCTAAATCATTCTTTCTCATCTCCACATTGAGCAAAATGCTGTATGCAAAACACATCCCCAGCAAATGTAATAAGTAGAATGATGTACTTTCACATTGCTGAACTTGGAATGGTGTTTATATGCATTTTATCTGGTTCCTGTCTATTCCACATTTTAGAAACCATCTATTACAAATAAACCACTCAACTTCAACCTGTTGTGTAAGGATGTATGGAGCCGTACTGTTGCTAATCATTACATTTAAAGAAGTAGGCATCAATTGGCTGGCTCTTAAAGGGTTTTGAGATTCCAAACTGATCAGCAATTTCATACTGTAAAGGGCTCCTTGCCCAAATCCCAAGGATGTATAACTCTTGTGTTTGTGTGTATTGTCTTCTATCTTTTTTTTTCCTCTTCAGGTTCTCTGCATAGCTGGGAGCCTTTAAATACACCCCTTGACAAGGTTCCGATGGGTGGCAGCTGTGCAGGGGTGGGACTGACCCTGCCGGCTGCACACGAAAAGTTCTAGAACCTGCCAGTTTTCTCCCTTGGGGGCATTTGTTCCATAAAATCCGTAAGGTTGGCAAGGTGACTAGAGATGTTTATCTTCAAGCATTAATCGGGGGAGATAATTTAATGTGACCTGTGACACGTTCTGTTTGCTTCCTCTCTGTGGTGTCGTGTACTGCTTGCTATAAGCTGTATGTTCTTAGATTAAATCTTGTCTTTATGAGTATACCAATGTGTTAGTTTTGTCCTAAAAATAATTCAGTTGTAATTTTAACTTGGCACCACCCTCTCAACCAATAAACGTTCTCTTTACTTGAAAGAAATGTAGTCGACCTACTAAACCTGAGTTTCTTTTTGAGTCGATAGAGACTTTCAACCAGTTTTCCCCATTAGATAATGAGTCGGAATCTAATCGGGTTTCAGCAGCGGACACCTTCTAACAGCAGCCCTTAAAAACTGATAACCCTAGTTATCGTCAATATTAGACTGAAGAATCAAACAGCGATAAAACATTGTTTACTAGGGGACAGGGCTAACGACGTAGAGGCCAATCTGGGGTTGATGCTGGGGAAATCTAAAACTGGCAAATGTAGAGAGTATCAAGATATTGTTATCTACGTTTGTGACTAATGATGTTAGGATGAAACAGTAAGAGGTTACAAAGTTGGACACAGCCTCAGCATGTAAACTAACTACAAAAGATGTGTCGGCATTGAATAATTGTATCTGGCCCCCTCCCAGTTAGGGGTACTAATGATTTTTAGAGCACTCAAACAACTCAATTGCTGGCTGAAAAAAAAAGTTTGTATATTACTGACTCTCGTTCTGGGAGTCAGTTATATACCATAAAAACCATAAAAAGAGCCAAGCCTGACACGCTGAAGTGACAGACTCCATCCTAGCTGGAGTGGTGCTCTTCTTTTATCCAGGGAACATAGACAGGAGTTGTATTCCTCTTGCCTTACCATGAGGTAGGGTTCAGGTCAGGCAGCAGGCTGCCAGCATGCCTACTAGCTTAGTGAAGTCTGTCGTTTATGTAGTCATATAATCAGCCTATAGTTTTCTATAGTGCTAGTCCATCTAGGTTAAGCAAAGAAAAACAAGGTGGTGTTCAACAATAATAATCTAATTTACAATAAAGCACTCCTCTATTCCTGTCATATATGAAAACAATATGTAATAATATCCCACACAAGAAATATGTTTCGAAAGCAATCAAAGTCAGTGAATTAATAACTGATCACACACTGGATGTGATTGGCCTGAGTAAAATGTAACTTAAGCCAGAATTTACTGCCCTACATTAGGCTAGTGTCCATTAACCACGTGCATCACAAAGAAATACATTTACACAAAACAATTCGCTTGCTGGTACACAGGCAGTACCAGTGCCCTAAAGCAAGTCTCCAGAATATTGGAACGGAAATGTTGTTCTACAAAGTAGGAAGTACAGTATTGTGACTACTTGTTTGTCTGAAAATCACGCAATATCAAAAAGCATTCACATGTGCTTGATCAGACTACTTTTCCAATGTAATTGAGGAGGCCAAAAGCAATCGAAAATGAATTTATATACAGTTCCAATGCTGACTAATGAGCAACATTCCACAACTTATTTGATAAAAGGATCATTAGTAAAACAATTTGGACAATTTGGACCCCTCCCTAAAACACAGTTGTACTTTTTAGATTTTGTATTGATCGACACGTTCACTCAAATACTACTGGGCTCTAAACCCGCCATTGATCAACTGGACCCTATTCCAAAGAAACTGGTTAAGGAAGTAGGACTTCCTGTACTTTGCTTACTTGTGTTGAATATAATAAATTGCTCCATATTTTCCAGATATATCAATTTTTCTAAATTGTCCTACCGATTGCGTTGTTGGACAATACACAACGGAACTAGTCGAGCTGGGTCCACCCGGTACAGCAAGTATAGAAGTACCCATTGGGAGTACCAGCCTGAAAACTGCGAACCCATCACTCATGGAACTATGCCTGTTCTGACCACATGGTCTCAGGACACTTTCGTCTCAGCATGAGCCAGTTTGACCTCACCAACATCAGAGCAAGCATCTCCAGTATGGAGACCAACTACCTATCAGTTCTACAGAAATGATGCAGATTTGTTTCCGGAATGTTCTTCTCGGCAAGTACAATATATTTTTTTCAGTTGGTGACAGAAAAAGCAAAAAATAACACTTTTGGGAAGTATACAATTAAGAACAAACCATGCTGCAAAATATTTACTCTGTTGTGCGTTCACATTGCATTCTGTCTGCATGTGGCCTTGGATGTTTTGTAGTATCAATCACATTCAGGTAGCTGAATCAATCAGTAAGTTAGGGTTTCTAGTGTTGTTGTCAGTTAATGCCAAAAATGAATGATGAACAAATTAACTGGCTAGCAAGATAACAGCGACATTAACATTAGCCGCTTACAGCAACTTGTGGTGTTAGGCATGCATTGCAAATTGTACAGATGCTCATCCTTTAAGTTCATCTTGCACAAGTAGATAGCGGATTGAGATGTCAGGCTGTTGAGGTTAGATGGATTTACATCACTATTGTTTGCATCACAAACAATAGCTAGTTACATTTTATTAGTAAATTAGGCCTGGGGTTTTAGTGTAAAGTGTAAAGCTACAATGAAAATGAAAAAAGCTACAATGAAAATGCTGAGTCCATTTTGGCTTGGCAAGTGAGGGCGGATCATGCAGTACATACTCCAAGAACATTGATTAGCCAGGGCCTAACTGTCAATATTATGTTTCTGAAATGTAATGCAAACGCTCTCAATTTACAAGTATAAATACAGTTTTGAGGGTACAGGATTAATAAAGCTGTTAATGATTGAGAAAAACACTCTCGGATTATGCTGACAGTCAGAGATCAATTTGACTCAAATTAGGTTTTTTGTTGCATTTTGATTGACTTATTGTATTTAGCAATGTGCTCTCTTACAGACTTGTAATTTTGACCTTTTCTGTTAGGTTCAGCTTTTCTACATTTTCACCCGATAATTTATTTTCTTTGTCCTTCCTAAGGGTTCACTTTTGTTAGATTGGAGCAACTGCAACAATGGTAAAATTACATTTGATATAACAATGATTTACTAGGGAAGGGTAGAATAGGCAATTAAATGGTTGTTTGGTATTTTGTGTGGTCTGGGGCTGGGATACAGGTTGGATGGAATGAAATACTTAGGCCTAATATTCTCAGGATGAACTGATGGAGAGTCAGTCTTCAAAACAGTTTGCAGTGGTACCTGACAGTATACTTGTTCCCAAGTCATTAGGATGTAACCCATCCCAAATATAATGTCTCTCTTGCCTGTTAGGGTTAGGGTTGATTAAGGATTTATTGTTAACCTATAAATCAATACATGGACTTGCTCCCACTTACCTTGCTGAAATGATCCAGCCATACATACCTACACGTAACCTTAGATCACAAGACGCAGGTCTTTTAATTCTACTAAAAATATCTAAGAAAACAGCCGGGGGCAGGGCCTTCTCTCATTGAGCTCCACTACTTTGGAATGATTTGCCGGTTAAGGTTTGTGAAGGAAAATTTCACCGATAGACACTCAAAGGAGTAAGACAGAGACAAAATTCTCTTGGCACAGTTAGTAGTTTATTTGCAAATAGAGAGACGCGTCGAATGCTTACCGAATAATCATTCGAGGAGCCTCTGAGGACATTACATTTACAGCTCGTATTTATAACAGTCAAAGGGGTGTGGTATAATGCTGCACCT
>JACXGJ010002735.1:0-61193 GCA_016801105.1 Esox niger | reverse complement strand
TGTCCAAGAGTAACAAGTAGAATACAACCGGTCCAATAGATCACACCCTAAAGTAACTAGAAGAATAGGTCCTGTCCATACTCTTGAACACCACCTATTCTACTAGTTAGCCTGGAACATAACCTGTTCTATTAGTTACTCTGCTCAGTGTAACTAGTGGAACCGGTTCTGCTCCAGAGTAACTAGTAGAATAGTTTCTGCCTAAGAGTAGCTAGGACAGGGCCTGTCCAAGTGTCACTAGTAGAATAGAACCTGTCCCAGAGTAACTAGTAGAATAGAATGTGTACCAGAGTAACTAGTATAATAGAACTTTCCCAGAGTAACTAGCAGAATAGAACCTGTCCCAGAGTAACTAGTCAAATAGAATCTGTCCCAGAGTAAAAAGTAGTATAGAACCTGTCACAAAGTAACTAGTAGAATAGAATCTGTACCAGAGTAACTTGGAAAATAGGACCTGTCCAAGAGTCCAAGAGTTACTCTGTCCAAGAGTAACTAGAAGAATAGAACCTGTCCCAGATGTTCCTCCACGAGACCAGAGCTTGAAGGTGAAACGTACAGCATCTATGATTGGTATCTAATTATGTAGTAATACTCAGTCACGTCCACACTGACAGAGGGGATTGTATGAGTCTCATAAAGAGCTTCAGTTTAGATGGATAACACTGGGATTGTTTGGTTATGTGGAGTAATGAAGACTAGAGGCACAACCTTGATATCTTTCAGAGGCAAAGAATGACCCCATGACAGCACATACACTTGGGAGATAAGGTATTAAATGGTGTGTCTGTGTGTTCATGTATCTCAGGAGATGACGTTTAAGCTACTGCGTACTGGACGTTTGACCATGGCATCCCTAAGGGCCCTCACTCTCTATAAGTGACTACAGCTCTTTCAGTAGGCTTGTCTGAGTTGGAAGTGTATGACTGGTGGAATGTGACGGTCACACACATAGACAAAGCTCCATGGCCTTTTTCTGAGGCTACAGTATTTGTCTTTTTTTCTCTGTTTCCCAAATCACATCTCCAAATCCCGAGTGGCACAGGGACGCTGGGTCTCTCTGGTTTGGGTCTCCCAAATAGTTTATCTCATCAGTAAATGTGCAGGGGGGGTCTTGCTATCACACATTAACACTTTCTGGAACCTCCGTGCCAACAGAAGTCCTCCGGACAGAACCGGACCTGCTCACCAAGTCGGTATGTCACACCGTTGAGCCCTGAGACATGAAATGTAACCCCCCCCCCCTCCCCCAAGAAAGTCATTACACTGATCAGTAGAATGTGGTGATTGGTGCAAAAGCTAGTCTCACGTGATGAGCTGCGGTTACTGAATTGGTTTGTGCTTGTATATGGGTGTGTGTGTGTGTGTGTGTGTGTGTGTGTGTGTGTGTGTGTGTGTGTTTCCTCAGTGCAGCATGTTGTTTTTGGAGAACCAGTTATAGTCCGTTGTTTCCCAGTAGCTGTGTGCTTGTAGTCTTCTGTGGAGCAGTCAGCCATGAGTAACTCTACTTCTGGCTCGGTTCTATATCCCTGAGACGTGTGGCAGTTTAAAATTCCCCATTCTTAGACCAGGGGCTTCTGGGCTACAGGTTGTTTATTAAACACCTGGAAGACTAGCTGTGTTGAATAGAAGCAATCTTGGCACTGATCAGTTCGGTCAGTCAGTCAAGTCAGTGACTGATTAATCTCACCAGTAACAGGCTGGGTACCTACTACAGCCCTGAACACGTCTCATCAGTAACAGGCCGGTTACCTACTATAGCCCTGAATATGTCTCATCAGTAACAGGCTGGGTACCTACTACAGCCCTGAACATGTCTCCTCAGTAACAGGCCGGTTACCTACTACAGCCCTGAACACGTCTCATCAGTAACAGGCCGGTTACCTACTACAGCCCTGAACACGTCTCACCAGTTACAGGATGGTTACTTACTACAGCCCTGAATATGTCTCATCGGTAACCGGCCGGTTACCTACTACAGCCCTGAACATGTCTCACCAGTAACATGCCGGTTACCTACTACAGCCCTGAATATGTCTCATCGGTAACAGGCCGGTTACCTACTACAGCCCTGAACATGTCTCACCAGTAACAGGCCGGTTACCTACTACAGCCCTGAATGTCTCACCAGTAACAGGCCAGTTACCTACTACAGCCCTGAACACATCTCACCAGTTACAGGCTGGTTACTTACTACAGCCCTGAATATGTCTCACCAGTAACAGGCCGGTTACCTACTACAGCCCTGAATATGTCTCACCAGTAACAGGCTGATTTCACACCACTGTTAAGTTAAAGCGGTGCTGCCTGCTTTGATTCGACACTGGTGTGTGTTTGTGTAACTGTGTATATTCAGGAGGGTGTGGTGATTAGGGGACTCATTGATAGCTTCCCAGGTATCACGCTCCTCCTCACTCTTCTGTCCTCTGTCCACCCACGCACACACATACTCCCACAGAGCTCTTTATCCCCACATCAACATGCCTTGACCGGATGTGATGTGGGCCCTCCCAGCATTCTTTGCTGGCTGATTCATTGTTTGCTTAAATCCAACGTGTTGAAGATATATTGATATATTGTGTGTCAGCACTTGCTGCTTTAGCCAATCGCAAGCTCAGTTTAAAGGAGATATGGAAAATTATAAAAACAGATGAATATGGAGACAATTTTTCTGTGGAATAAACATTAAACATTTTCAGCTAGCAGAGCAGTAGACAGAAACATTTGATAACATTTGCTATTGGACCCAACCATTTTAAGAATCTCATGTTTTATCATAGGATTTGTTTGGAGCTGAATAGTCCCCTTTTGGCCTTCTGGTACTGCAATGGAGTAAGGCTGTTATCCACAAACAGAGGGAAGGGGAGCAGGCTATATTAATAAGGCTATTGTCAACCAGCAGATGAAAGGGGAACCAGGTTATCTATAAAAGTCTATTGTTATGAATTGCTTCTCATAGTTTGGTTTTCTTGTTATAATTGTGACACTTGTGATACCATAACCCACAGATCTAGTAATGGACCATTGAATATGGATTTTAAATAATGACAATGTCATTGTGAAATAGGGATGAAATGCCTGTTATAATGGATTCCATTTCCAAGTACCCTGTATGTATCTGAGAATGATCAGGAAGAAAGCAGGGATATCAGGAATGCTGATGCTGTCATGGCTGGAACACTGGGCTGGTCTGTTGCTGTGGACACAGTGGCTCCAGAAGGCCCCTGATTTAATAACAGCAGAGCAGCAGGAATACATCATGTGAGAGAGAACTGCTGACTGTCTGTCTATCGCCGTCTCTTTATCTCTCATTCTGTCTATCTCTTTATCACTCATCCAGCCTATCACTCTCTCTCTTTTTCAGATATCTCATTCTGTGTCTCTCTTTATCTCTCATTCTGTCTATCTCTTTATCACTCTCTCTCTTTTTCAGATATCTCATTCTGTGTCTCTCTTTATCTCTCATTCGGTCTATCTCTTTATCTCTCAGTCTGTCTATCCCTCTCTGTCAAATTTTCTGTCTATCTCTCTCTTTATCTCATTCTCTCTATCTCTCTCTCTCATTCTGTCTGCGTATCTCCATCTATATCTGTCCATCTACCTGTCATCATGTTGGTTCCTGCTCCTCCTACATAATCCCTCTCTCTGTCCTTCCCTCTCTCTCTCTCTCTCTCTGACCGTCACTAAGGACATGTCATGCAGCAGGTTCTAGTATTTCACTGACGCAGGGTAAAGCACCAGTACGTCTCACTTTGTCTCCTTCCTGGCTGACACAGGCTGACATTTCCTCTAGCAGATTTCCTCTCTTCAAAATGGCAGGCAGCTTTAAGCACCAGGTTGGAGTCTTGTTTCTACATAATGGAAGACTGGGCAATAAGGCATTGGCAGTGACGTCAGTTCTAATGGCCTTCCTCACGGGGGAGAGTAACAGGTGTCACACACGACCTCCCTCACTGACTGGCGATGCCGTAAATCCATGGTGGGACAGATGGGGTCAGGCTGTGAGGGCAGTGCCACCTTTTAAGACTTGTTAGCTAAGCCTGCCCCCTCCCCTTGTTCCTGTGCCCTCTCACCTCCCTTCAAGCCAGTCTCCAGCCAGTCATCTCAGACCAGTTTAGGCCACATATTCAGAACTTTCTAGTGGGACATTTCTAAATAGACCTAGAAACAGTTTTGTCATCAGTTTTGGTGTAGATCTATAACTCTCTTAAGCTTTTAATCATACAGCTGATGCTCTTATCCAGAGCAATTACAGCTAACTTCCTGGTTCAATAACAAACCACAGATTTCTCACCTTGCTGGCCTTTCAGTTACCTGTAAGATGTTCTAATTGCACACTTTACATCATGTATTTTACCATTACTCTCCTTTAGGTTAAGTACCTACATCGGTGGGGCTTAACAACATAGTTTAAAGCAGCCAGTCATTCAGACAAACAGCCCACTGCTGAGGCAGCCCGATCATGATTTAAAATGTGACCCGGTTGTTTTCATTTCTATGGAGTCAGATGCTTTAACTAAGTCTCCCTCGGCTTGTGACACATTGTCCCGAGGCACAACGTCTCCTCCTGGAGTAGTGACCGACACACAGCGTGTCGTAACCGGGACACATGAACACTTATGTCCTGCTTGTATGGGAGCTAGGAAACTTCTGAGGGTGTAACTCTGTGGACCCCACTTCCTCGGCTGGTTGTCTCAGCTGTGCCCGCAAATATCAGTGAATAAATGTCCGTCCTAATGAACAGTGCTGTGTGTGATGCGTTTCTGCCACCTGTTACATGAACATGACCCCTGTGTGTGTGTGTGTGTGTGTGTGTGCGCGGGCACGTGCCCCCACGCACACGCGTGTGTGTATGTTTGTGTGTCTGCCTGTGTGCACGTGTGTGTCTGCACATACGCATGTGGGATAGCGTTTCTTTGTGAACAGTCCGGACCCTACCTCCAGGATTTCTGACCTCACATTCCCCTGGGAAACTGTGTGTATGTATTGTATGAGTGGGCTGTGTTTCTATCTCCAGTCAGACACACACCCCCACAAATATATATACACACACACACACACACACAAACAGACAGATACGATCTAGTGCCAGTCCTGGCCCAGACCTTGGGTGAACCAGGGCTTGGGTGTGCCGCTATAAACAGCTCCACACACACATATGGTCGTGTGGATGACAGGCAGGATCTACAAATCTGCTATATTTCAAAATGCCTATTTGTATTGTATCTGTAGTGCACAGCAACTGTCATTAATCAAGAACAAACCTGAACCCAACATATGAACACAAAAGACTGCTGAGCTTGACCCATGTTTTGTATCGTAGATGGGAGGTTTGTAAGGACACATTAGATATTTTTATCGGAGCATGCTTTTTCAGGGACATTGTTACCGTCATTGCAAATTTCAAACAACTATCGAAGAAGAATGTTTATGGTTGTTTCATGGTCACTTGTCAATCATCATGGTCAAACTACACAGTGGTCAGTGTGAACTTAACATGCATTCTTTTTTTATTGGTGACACACCCACCCACCCGGACATAAACACCCACCCACCCAGACACAAACACCCACCCACCCAGACACAAACACACACCCACCCGGACATAAACACACACCCACCCGGACATAAACACCCACCCACCGAGACATAAAGACCCACCCACCCGGACACAAACACACACACCCTAACCTTAATTTCAATAACTTCAACCTAACAAACGTAACATTGCCCTAACGCCTAACCCTATCCCAAAACCTAACCAATAATACCTAAACCCAAACCTAACCCTGTTTAAAAAGTTGACCTAACCCTAATTTTCCATAATCAGAACAGGAAAAAGGTCCCCCTAAGTCGCCATATCTGAAAAATGCACACACACACACACACACACACACGCAGACACTTACACACACAAACACGCAGAACCGTACACACACACACACACACACACACACACACACGCAAACCCTTACACATGAGTGGAACAGAACAGAAGTGTACTTAAACAGAAGTGACCTGAAACCCCTTCTTCATTTTATTCAACCTTTACCAATCCAGGTTAGTCTCTATGACCTGGTCCAAGACAGCAACAGGTTCAGTTTACATCAAGTAATTATATGGCAATACTTACAGTTGGCTGCTTCTAAATGACACCCTATTTCCTACATAGTGCCCTACATCTGACCACGCAGAGCCCCGTGAGCAGTGTACTATATATGGAATAGGGTATCAATTTAGATGAGCCGCATACAATACGTTTAACATTTCCCCTGTTGGGTATAACATGTCACCTTGTTGAGACCCGTCTCCATCTGCCTGCTCCCTCCTCCTTCCTGCAGCCGATGTTCTCCATGGCACCCGGCTTGGCTACTAATGCCAGCGCCGCGGCAGCCGCCTTCAACCCGTATCTGGGCCCGGTTTCACCCGGCTTGATGCAGGCAGAGATCATGCCCAGCCCGCAGGTCCTCATGGCAGGCCACCCCAACCATGGCCAGGTGCCCAATGCTGCCGCCGCAGCCGCGCAGAAACTCATGAGGACAGACAGACTGGAGGTAAAGATACAGACAGACAGACAGACAGAATGAGGACTGATGGACAGACTGACTGGAGGTAAAAGATACAGACAGACTGACTGAGGACTGATGGACAGACTGACTGGAGGTAAAAGATACAGACAGACAGACAGACAGACAGACTGAGGACTGATGGACAGACAGACTGGAGGTAAAAGATACAGACAGACAGACTGAGGACTGATGGACAGACTGACTGGAGGTAAAAGATACAGACAGACAGACTGAGGACTGATGGACAGACTGACTGGAGGTACAAGATAAAGACAGACTGGAGGTAAAAAATATATAGACACACAGAGGACTAATGGACAGCCAGACAGAACAGGGACTGGCAGATATACAGAAAGAGTCAGAAAGGCAGAAGACTGACAAACAGCCAGCCGGAGACAGACAGGTTGATGACTAATGGACGAGCTGACAGAGTGAACAGAGATTGACAGACAGACAGAGACAGACAGACAGATTGAGGTCTGACGGATTGACAGACAGACGGATTGAGGACTTGGGGACAGTCTCACACACACACACACACACACACACACACACACTGATCCCACGCATACCCTATCCCAGCAGGTACAGTAGCAGAGAATCCCAGTTCTGACCCAAGAACACCACAAGCTTTTAACATGAAGCCAGTGCTGCCCACTGCTGCCCTCTGTTGCCCAATAAATGCCAGTGCCAACACTGTTCTTCATGTGGAATTCAATGTATGGCCTGGTGTTTTCCTGATGAGAATAGTACCAAGTAGCCCTTAGGACAGCAGGTTAAAGGCTAAACATTTGTGTATTGAATGATCTATTTCCCTCTGGACATCGATGCCAGATCCACTCTGTTTTTCACTGCAACCCTCTAATCAGGGACTTATTTTAAAAACCACACCCGGTGGGTGCAATTAATGATGAGTAGGAACAAAGAAAACAGCAGGCTCCAGACCTCGTAGGGCATGAGTTGAATATCCCCGATCTGTATGTTCAGACCGTTCGTGTCTCACCAGGTGTGTCGTGAGTACCAGCGTGGCAACTGTTCCCGAGGGGAAAATGACTGCCGCTTCTCGCATCCCTCGGACAGCACCATGATCGACACCAATGACAACACAGTGACCGTGTGTATGGACTACATCAAAGGCCGCTGCTCCAGGGAGAAGTGCAAGTACTTCCACCCTCCAGCCCACCTGCAGGCCAAGATCAAAGCAGCACAGCACCAGGTGAACCAGGCCACTGCCGCCGCAGCCATGGTGAGTTGTCCGCCATCTTAGATCCTTTAGGGAAACAGTCGCATCGTTAGCAGGTGTTAAGATGTACCGGAGGATGAAGCTGCTCCTAGACCCAGGTCTAAGGTCAGTTTGGGGGTGTGTTTGTGACTTGTAGTAAAGGAAACTGATCCTAGATCTGTGCCTACAGGTTCCTTCACCTTTCTAGTACCTGAGTCCCTTCTGACTGCTGGCATTAGCTGACAGAAACGTACATGTTTACATGGAGTGACTGAATATATCTGTAATCCTGTGTCTTGAATTGTGCTTCCCCCGCATAGGTTCCTCTTGACGTTCATTGTGACAATGTTTTCAATGTGCTAATCTGACGGCAGGCAAACTAGTGTCATAGAACAACGGTCCTTCATGTCTAGCTTAGCACTGTATTTGTCATGCTTTGTATAAAGAACCAAATATAAACCTGGTTTTGAAATATTGCAATGTGACAATGACCAAGATGTGCACAGTACTAAGAGTAGAGTGTATTGGTATTTGATCCTTTGATGACTATACTGGTCATACTTTAAAACGAATGATAGCTTCTGGGGCTTAATAAGTACTTAATAAGCCCTTTATAAGGCCAATATTGATGTTTCATAATCATTAAAGCAAATGTCAAACTTTATTAAGGTATTATAACTGGGTCTTACATCTGGAGCCTTCCCGTATATGGTATGGGTATATATAAACCATATACCCTTCATAAAGTATGACATTTACCTTATTTGTGCAACTTTTGTTGGCTTTATAAAGGCCTTATTAAGGCTTTAAAAGTTATAAACTGTAGTGCAGTTACCCTCTCAGTCCTGTAGTTGTCCACACTGTGCATGTCCTGTTCCTGTTATCCCCTTGTATAGTGCATTCCAATGATTTGTTTTTTTATTTGTTTTTTTTCTCACCTACCCAAACTGCACTGCTGCCCCATGATGCACCTCTGCTTGCTGGTTTATGTTAATGCGCTTGAACCCCATTGGCCCATTGCCATCATGTGCTCGCTGCCTGCTAATTAAGACTCAGTCGGCTGTCAAATCACTGAAGCGACCCCTCGACGCAACCTTTGACCTGGTACTATGACCTTTCACCTTTTAGCTTGGCATGTGGCTTTGTTGTCGTAGTGCAATGTCTTAACCCAGATATAGCTACCTTAATTTGTTCATGTCTGTTATTGCAAAGTGTTTTCTTTCCTCCTGTTGCTAGTTAAATGTGTCGTTATTGCCTGTGATAAACTGATTGTGGCTTCCTTCCCTTCTTGGACTGAATTGACCATCTCCACCCACATTAAAAACCTGCTTTCCCAAAAAACAGAAATTCCACATGGGAATCTGTGAAAGAGGCCACAGTCAATTCATCATTTATAGCTAATGGTAACATTAGAAGGTGAGGTTTAGGGACAGTGTAGCATTTAACAGTCATTGTAGATAGGAGCATGGCTATGTACATTGATAAATATGTTGTAAATCCAGAAATATTATGTATGTATGCATGTATGTGTTCCTAGTGCATGTGTAATGGAATGGGACGGGATAAAAGTCATTTAGTAGCCATCCCACCCAAGGTAGAGTTAATAACTTGGCTCATAATCAAGTTGATCATGGAGCTAGCAGTGCAGCCCCCTCTGTCTCTATGCTGTCTGTCTCTTTCTCCTCTGATCTGTGGTATTGTTTTAATAGAGCAACGCTTGCTTGAGTTGCATTAATTCAGCCCTAGTTGTACTTCTATGGTGTATCCTCCATGTTGAGCTTAGTAACTGATTATATCATGGATATGAATGCTTTAGAGAGTCACCGTGTAGCCCGGTTAGCACCATGCTCTTGCTTGTGTAGTAACTGTGTAGACTGCTGCTTGCTTGCTGGTGAATATGTGTTAAACATGGTTACACATTGATGTTAATACTGTTGTGATGTTGTTCTTTTGCCCTCAAACTTAACAACAATTCTCTTTTTTGTTTTCTTTCCCGTTTTTACCTCCAAAAACACCCTCTCTCTCACACACATTTCCGTGCACCTCTCTCTCTCTCTCTCTCTCTCTCTCTCTTTCCCTTGTTCCATCTCCCCTCTCCCTCTGTTGGGGTTGGGCAGGGAATCCCCCATAGTGTCATGCCACCCATGCCCAAGCGGGCAGCCTTGGAGAAGGCTAATGGGGCTTCTGCCATGTTCAACACTGGCATGCTCCAGTACCAACAGGCCCTGGCCAACATGCAGTTCCAGCAGCAGGCTGCCTTCCTCCCCTCAGGTACGGCCCCCATGGCTCTGCTTTTAAGAGGTAGAAATAGGGATTAGGAGCAGAGCATCCAGGACGTTGAAGTTAGTGGATCTTAGCCGGAGAGTTAATGTGTACTGCAGAAGGCGACCGGTGCTAACGGGGGTTCTGATAACAATGTGAATGGCTCCAAGCTGAGGACCATACTGTATCTCAAACCGTGCTGGTGTTCAGGCCCGATCACTGGTGATGTGATTGGGTGCGTTCTGGGGGCTGTGAGTGGGGTCGGATGGAGACTGCAAAAGGCCATTTAGATTGGTCTTTCTCAGTCCCTATGCATCTGTTCAGCAACATAATATGTCCTGCTTCCATACTGAGCTGCTGCCTTTTTTTCGCTTCGCTCGTGTGTCTGAGCGTGCGTGTGTTATGTCACTATTATTACTTTGACTTTAACTATTACTGTTCCTATTACTTGTTTGCTGATTGCTATTAGTATTAGTATTGCAGTTTTTTGCACATTAATATCAATGATACTTCAGAGAAAATGCTTGTGTTTTATTTAATCTGAATTGTAGACTCTGCTTGAATATGTCGATTATGGCTAGTATGGTCTTATTTGTTCAGCACTGATGACCACTGAGTGTGTGTTTCGGAATGCCGTCCAGATAATTCATTAACGTTATCCTCCTGATCTCTTCCTTCATTCTAACGAACCTTGTGATGGGCTGTTTTGATTTCTCTCCCCCTTTTCCAATCCACTTCCTGTTGCACACTTCCTGTTGCATGATGGGCATTTGGGCAGGCTCAATATTCTGCATGACCCCCACCGCCGGTGTTGGTAGGTTCCAGCTTTCTTTATCCACCAATAAGATTTCAGCTCAGCCAGTGACTCACACGTCAATAAAATACATAAACATGTAACATATAAATATATAACCACCACATGTGAGTGAACCCAGATCTTTTTTTTTTTTGGTTCCTGGTCAGTTTTATCTGTTTGGTCGACACTTGTGGGTATTTTCACAGAAACAAATCTGGGATCAGGCTAATGTTTTCAACTTCCCTCAGCTAAATAATCATTATTATTATCATATCCACATTTAGTTGGATCTGCCTTTGCTTTGACACATTTTAACTCTATAGCCTTTATCTTCATCTCTTCATGGGTTTTGGTAACTTGGGAGTCACTTGGTTGGTTGTGGCATTTAAAATCTGATTATTTAGCTAATTTTCTTTGTAATAAGTTGGCAATACTACTGTGTTGGGTTATCTATACATTGAAGTACTGCAGATATCTGAAAACTTCATAATAGATGTTTCATTCTCTTACTTGTGTTCCAAACATTTTACTGTGTATTCACTTTGAACTTTGATTTTGACTGGTATAACCTCACTATGCCCTCCACAGGTATACCACTCAGAAATCCCTATCCCTTTTGGCTAGATTCCAATCAGATATCTTGGTTCCTTCTTCTGCTCCTCATGCCCTTCTCTTCTCAGATCAGAAAGGACAGGAAGGGTTTTATCTTTTGAGTGTTGTAATATTACAACATTTGCTCAACTGAATCCTGTGCAGGAGTTAAACTAAATAACCATGTCAAACACTACATGATTTTATTCCATAGACCGATGTAGTATCTCATAGTAGGACTAATTGTGTGATTATTGTGATATCAGTAGGTTCTGAAACATTAGAAACCTGCCCACTTCAGGCACCACACTGGTGCTCTATCACAGTAACATAATTGTTGATGTGTAAGTAATTATGTATAAAAGATGAGTTGCGGAACAACATGGCTAGTGCCGTCTCCTAACCTTCCACGCAAATCGCTTACAACTATTTAAACCTCTACAATTTTTAAGTATGCATCCACAAGGATAAGGAGTGAGTTATTGAATTGGAATCGTGCCCTCCTCCTCACCTGTCCCTCACAGTTGCTTCGTGCTCAATTGGCCACACTCCACTCCTCTATGTGTTTTTGCTTATATAATTTTCCCTTCTGACAAAAGTACCGATGATGCACGGTGGTACACCAGCGTCTGCAGCCACCACATCTGCCACAAGTGTTCCGTTTGCAAACGCCTCAGCCAATCAGGTTTGCTCCACTACTGCCCTCCCTCTGTTGATCTCTTTCTTTCCTAGTCTCTCGCACTGTGTCTATTTGTGTCTTTTTCTCTTCCTTGACCTCTCCCTCTATAAATATCTATCTATAAATATCTATCCATCTGTCTGTCCAACTGACTGTCTGTCGGTGCCTCTGTATCCATCTCTCTTTCTCTGTCCCTCACGGTACATATGGGTGTGTTGGTGCTTCTCCATCTGCTAGAAGATAGATAAGTTGGGACATAGAGTCCCTCTTGTTGGCCTACACTGGTTATTGAGCACTGAAATTTAACCATACAATGAAAGGTTATAAGAAGAGTAAAGCTATCATGTTGATGATCAACCAGTTTTAATGTTCATATTATAATAGAATTAACTCATCATTCTGGAGAGACTGTATGTTGTTATCATGTTTGATATTATTTTAACCTTGATTTTTGTCCTTTCTCATTTTGAGGACTCTTCCTTATCAAAGTTGACAACCAACGAATACATGCAATTGGTATGTATGGGTAGTTTCCCTTATTTAAGCCTATTACAGTGTCTGAGACAATCTTTTCTGCTGCTTACATCCCTTGTAAATAAAACGTTGATGCAGTGTAAAATGCAAATTAAAGCAGAATGCAATGACGTGCAAATCTTGTATCCCGGTATTGAATTGAAAATAGTACAAAGACAGCCTAGTATCAAGTGTTGAAACTGAGAAATTGGGTTGTTCTTGGAAAAAACGTTATTCTTAAAATGGCACAATATTTGCCCATGTAGTCTTTCAGAGTGGTGAACACCTCCCCATCCTCACATCTGACAGACTCATCCTCTCTGGAATGATCTTTTAATACCCATTCGTGTTACTGACCTGTTGCCAATTGACCTGATTAGTTGTGTGATATTCCACCGGGTTTTGTTATTTAGCATTACACAACTTTTCCAGTCTTTTGTTCCCTCTGTCACAATTTGAAACGTGTTGCCAGCATCACATTCAAAGTGGGCATATATTTTTTAACAAACATAAAATGTGTGTTTCAACATTTGATATATTGTCTTTGTACTATTTTCTGTTGAATATAGGGTTTTAATTCATTGCAAATCATTGCATTCAGTTTTTATTTTACATTTTACGCAGCGTTCCAACTATTATGTCAACAGGGTTGTAGTCTTGAGTATGAGTGATCAATTATGGGACACAATCCAAATATAAATGTATGTTTTTATGTAATGAGACGAAAATTGAGACAAAGATAAAGAAAGTATTTTCAACCGTATTAGTGTTTTAGTTCTTATTGGTTGTGACCCAACATAATTAAAGAAATAGATTATTTTATGTGGGATGGCGGTCAACTAGCTGGAAGACAGTAGTTTCCATGGGGATACACTTTGCTAGTGACTTACTTACATTCTTTCCTTCTCATACACCTCTGCTCCGGCAACTTTCAGCATGTGTCAGGGAAACTATCAAATGCATTGTTTCATATCCACAGTGGTGGAACCACGTTCTGAATTGGGGATGCTTGTTGACATTTTTGTTTGATTTTCTGCTCTGTGTGTCATCTGCAGATTCCAATCATTTCTGCCGATCATCTGAGTAGTCACAAGTACCTGAGTCAAATGTAGTTTCAGTCAAGAACAGTGAGTGCCATTCTATTTCTATACAGCAACAACAGTAGTATTTGAGGCATCTGGTGCATTCAAAATTAATATTTAGTAATTGGCAATAATACATTTCTTGACTTTTAAAAGCTATGTAGATGGACTGACTCTTAAAGAATATATCTAAAGATGAATTCCTCTTGCACTAGGTTGAATTAAGTAGTTATTTATGGATGGTCAGCTCTTAAATCCAGAGGGATTACATTTCTCCGTCACTGTTGCTCAGCTTTCTACAAAAACAGTGGCAGGGGGTGAAATGTGTGATTAGTTCAAATGCAGAATTAGAGCTAACACAAACATGAGCCGGATGCTGCAAGATTAGCTACATTTGTTATTAACGTATATAATCTCTTTCTTTTATGTAATTCCTTGCCTCTTGTTTTGCAGATCAAAAGAATGTGTGCTGGCACCGTCCAAGCCAAGAGTTCAGCCTTTATGTATATAATGTTCAGAATGTCAAGCAATGGACAGGAGGAGCAATGGTCATATCTCAGTTGCTCTGGAATGCTGGTCTTCTCATGCATGCAAACATCAGTGTGCCTGGTCGATGCCAGGCACACATACACACCTGCTTGTTCTCCAAGCCAACGTCCAGCTGAGAAGAGGAGGGTCTGTTTGTCCGACTGTCTGTACTGACAGACAGACGCTGAGTAAAGCCACAGCCCACCTGTGTGTTCAAACACAAAAACCATGGCACTCAAATCCCATTTTTTATTTTCGCACCCACATGAGGTTCAGCCGTCTAACGTACAGAACATGCTGTTGGTACGTAAGTCAGTCGACCATGAGGGAATTTTTTATTCGTTTTAGTTTTTAAATTAATAGATTTGTTTTCATGGTTTACAAAAAAGTACAAACGTGCACCTTGAATTTAAATTGAGAACAGAAAGGCACAACACATTTTATTCAGGCAAAATATTGGAGAGTGTACAGTATTCTGTTTTTAACAAGGCATCTGGTGAAACTAGATTATGAATTGAGGGTCAGGGACATATGAATGTTCTGGGTAAGAAACACCTGTGTACCTTTGAAAGCACAGCCATGCTAGCTTTAACCACCTAATTAATATGTGCCATAGAGGCCATACAGTACATCCCAAACCAGAGTGTTATTTCAGCAGTGTTATTCTGTTTACCTAAGATATGTGTTTTGTATGGCTTGTATGTTTTTGAACATAATTTCTCCGTTGTGTGTTTTTATTTTTTTTACACATTGTGCCATTTAATTTGTTGTTGATATTAGGAATGGGGTCCTCTCCAGCCTTTTAGATCTAAGTCTTCGATCTCTTTTGCTAAAACAAAAAAAACAGAGGTGCCTTTATCTTTTTACTGATCTTTTTAGTTTGGCCATTCTTTTTTGGCTTTATTGTTGTATTTATCAGTTGGGGTGATCTGTGACTTCTGTAGGAGTTCATAGTGACTGGAGAGTTGTTAGGCCTGAGATATAATAGCTCTCCAACCATCTCCTTTCCTTGTCCCAAACCTTAAAGATGGAAGGACTATAAAACTGTCTACATAGAAGCACTGTAGAACTATGTGTTTTTAAAAGTAGTCAGAAATAAATTAGGCCATTAGAAGATATGCACTTGGTTGAGTATGTTTATGCTCCCCAAACTAATTACCCCTGTATGTGTTAATTTTACGACAGTTGAGGTAATACAACAAAAAACAGGTTCAATATAAATGTACCAAACAAGAAAAGTCTGTGAATTTTGATAGGATTTTATCTGAATTAAGACACCAAAGCACAGTTCTGTAAATACACAAAGGGTTCGATGCATCGCCCAGTTCAGGAAGGTTTGGCGGATTTGGGGATAGATTTCATTTCAGAACCCTTGATTTCTCATGTCATTATGTTCTGTGATTTTATTTGGTTTTGTTGTTATTCTGTTTCAGCTGAGGTGTAATATCCCTTACTGATCATGATGTACCTCTATTGAAGCCTTAGATTACAGGACTGGGTTCTACCCCAATCAGATGTACTTTCAATCACCATACAGGCAATGAACACCAATGATATTTTATAGTCCATACACATACATACACATTTTTTGTCTCTTGTTTCTTAATGACTTACTTACTTAAATTTAATTGAACTTGTGTTATGTATTACTTAAGGATTTGAATATATTTGAGTATTTAGTTTGTAGATTTCTGCCTTATTATATTCTACTTGACAACATTGTTATAGCCATTGTAGATTTGAGGTAGTATGACATTCATAACTTTTTTCAAACCATACTCATTATTAATAATAATGTGTGGTGTCAGATTAAGTGTTCACATCATTCATGTAGCTGGATGTCTTGAGTTGAAGAGGTCCACTATCAATTATTGTTGGCCTTTTGATATTGATACATGGAATTACATCATTTGGTGTGTGGACAAGACATCAATTATGGGTGAGAACTAATGTTTTAACTAGCTCACATTTTTTCTTCAAGTCGAGATCTTGTTTGAAAATGTATTGTGTCGAAATGTAGATTTTCCATGTTTAGAGATTTTTTTCTTCTTTTTCTACTGTATCCATTTAAAAAATATATGTTGTTTTAATAGTTCTTAAGATTGCCCTGAATGTCAGGCCAAAATGAACAGTGAGGTTGATAGGTCTGAAGTTGGATGAAAAGTAAGAGAAGAGGTGAGGTAGTGCACTTTCCGAATCGGGAAGGTCGGTAATGCTGCAGATGAATGAGCTTAAACCTAAGGGACGATGGTTGACTTTTTGCACTTCTGTATATAGTCAATGAACAGAGAAAAAAATTGTATCATATTGAGATATTATTTTGAATAAAATAAATTCTATAATTATAAGGAATTTTGTTAGGTTAACTTAAAAAATCTAAACTAAAAGACCAGCTAAACAAATTTGCTTGCAAAAATACAAAAATTGTGCCAGTTTTGCGGCCAATGCATTCAGAAAAAGCTCAGCATTTTTGGCTTCTGTTGTCAGTGGCTAGTAGGTTGCCAGGAAAATCTAAAGGGGAGCATACCCCCTAAGTTCACTCCCACTCACTCCCCTTTGTAATATAGGGCTTAAAACAAATGTCATATATTGTCCATAATTCTTAAACCAGGCCACTCACGCCTGGGCCTATAGTACAATAACTACAACAAAAAAATCAATTTGAAACCATTTATGATTTTGTTTGATTTGACTGCATGTAAAAAAAACACAAATGAAAAACATCTATATAAGTAGATAAGGAAAGTCAATTACAAAAATAACTTCTACATTTGGGGAAAAAGGGAAGATTAGTCAACATTAATTAACACTTGTGAAATAACATTTTCACCAAGAACCTCCATGAGATCTAAATAATAGAATGTAATGTTAACACAAAACCACCCCAGAAATATTTTCTCATCACCGTAAGATCGCTTAAGTCAACGTGGACTCACAGGACACAGCTTCTGCTACCAGACAACTGTGCGCTCAGCAGGTGAAGGACTCCCACTATACCAAATGCATGGGTGAATACTCTTTCAAATGAATGTAACCATCATAAGTCAAGGTCAACCCTATTTCTGACTCAAGGTCACTGTATAAGTGCTATGGAACCAAAGAGTCACTTTTTTCCAAACCAACCAGTGTTGCCCTGGCAGGTTTCACTGTCTCTCGGCGTTGACCGAGGTCTCTCTTCCCTGCTGGGGGCACACATGCTTGACTGCTTTTTATGTGTAAGTGAACACTTACATTTCTTTTGCTTATAGTTGCTACAAAATAATGTACTACCTTGTCATTGAATTCGTTTTATGCACATTTTATTGTTGCCATAATTGACTCTTGCTGTTATGAATTATATTTAAAAAAAAAAGAATAAAACTAAAATTGATTTGCTCCTGCTATCGTCTTCGTTTTTGCATTTTAACTTTATTGGTTAAACTTTGCTATGGAGAGCGGCATGAAACACTTCACTTGAAAACAGTTGGTAGACTTCTATTAACTTTACACTTAATGCCATCTAGTGGACAAACAAATGGCTCTGCTATTAACTTTACACTTAATGCCATCTAGTGGACAAACAAATGGCTCTGAATATGTAACCCGTATGAAATTTGATGTCTTTTTTACAGCTGAATGAATCCTGAGCAAATGAAGATATTGTACATTTGTTGATTCTGCTGAGCTAAACCAAAATATTGCACACCTATGTTCTGGAAAAGGGTCGCTTACCACCAGCACTGAAGAGACAATTAGGACATGCATTTCTGGATCAGAGCATGGATATGTCATCACCAGTTTACAGAAAGTGCCCTGAGGCATTTGGAACCTGTCCCAGGGGATTCTACGCAGACAACTGACACTTCCTCGTTTAGAGAGCTTCAGTGATTACAACACGTTTCTGTGGAGATGGTCATTTTCGGTTCCAGTAACTGATGCCTTATGATGACTGCATATTTCATTCTTAAACATACATTTCCCACTACAATCCAAGGAACGAGTGAGAACAGAAATTTGTTGGGGCATTTCTAATACACCAGACATGTTTTTTACCTTGAGGCCCCCATATTGTCAATTTTCCCCCTTAAAACCCCAACACCATCCCATTTTTCATTAAGTCCTCATAATTAGCCATACAATTATACTTCTGTGAAAAAACAATTTAGTTTGGCCTATTAGGTATAAGCAATCAACGTATTTGTCATTTCTTTAAATGCAAGATGGCACTCTGCATTTGTTTATTTGTGCTGATAATGTGTAACATGATTAAAATAGTATTTTTAAATTAGCTTATACACTGGTTCAAATAATGTGAAATATTTCAGTTTTCAAGTATGCCTTTGGAATGCTGTAACCAGGATCTATACTGTAGGGGTTACATGTTCAGACCTGCCTGGAAATTCCATGTAATTAATTAGCAAATCTCTTCTCATTCTAATGGTGGACATTTACTCCATAGTCACCACTAATCTATAGCCTATTACATTAGCACATTCAGTAAGCAATTATGACTTAAGATTGGCCGATAAATGAGCAACATCTTAATTTTAGTCATCATTATATAAGTATGGACAACACTCCAAGGCTGTTGGAGATGATTTATAACCAGATTGTTATAAGCGCATGGGTCAGCTGCCGAGATTGGGTGACTAACATTTCCGTCGACTAATGTTTTGAGCGACTGCCCCTTTAAAAAACGGAACTAAGCCTTGGCTCGTGACGTTGGTATTTTTTGTCTTACAGCCCTGCGCTGAGAAACTGGGCAGGAAACGCCAGACAGAGTGAACTGATCCAACGCGGTGGCCCAGTATAAACAGCAGAAGATGTACTACACGGTTATATATTAATGTTCGATAACGGCCACTCGCTTGAGGTTCTTAGCAGTACATTTGGAAGCAACCTGCGAAAGCTTTTTAGCCGAAGGATTGTACAACTCCCACCCTGGTAGGAGGTCTGCCTGTCTGCGGTCTGAAAACATCGGGCCGGCCAGCAGGCGGGTAGAGCATTTGTGGAGTGTGGCTATCTGCTTTCTGAAGCCATGAGGGAGTATAAAGTGGTCGTGTTGGGCTCGGGCGGAGTGGGCAAATCTGCATTGACTGTCCAGTTTGTTACTGGATCCTTTATTGAAAAATACGACCCCACAATCGAGGATTTTTACCGAAAGGAAATTGAGGTGGACTCGTCCCCCTCTGTTCTGGAGATACTGGACACGGCGGGGACCGAGCAGTTCGCCTCCATGCGAGACCTGTACATCAAAAACGGTCAGGGATTTATTTTAGTCTACAGTCTGGTCAACCAGCAGAGCTTCCAAGACATCAAGGCGTTGAGAGATCAAATCATCCGCGTGAAAAGGTATGAGCGAGTGCCTATGGTTTTGGTTGGAAACAAGGTGGACTTGCAAGGCGAAAGAGAGGTCTCTTCCGGGGAAGGCAAGGCGCTGGCTCAGGAGTGGAATTGCCCGTTTATGGAAACTTCTGCCAAAAATAAAGGGTTGGTTGACGAACTCTTCGCAGAAATCGTGAGACAGATGAACTATTCCTCTTTACCCAGCGGTGGAGATCGCTGTTGTTCTTGTGTGGTTCTTTAAGAAAACATGTGTAGGTTTGCAAATGTGACGCTGATGTGAAAATTGTCTAACAAGACCAGTTTTGATTACTTGTTCATTACAAAATGATACGGCCTCATTTTGTGACCGTCAGTATTCAGATGCTGCCCACTGTTGTATTACTGCACACACCGTAGACGATGCCAATAATCGATAACGAAATACCCTAAAGTGTTTACATTACAAAGTACTTGAATGTTTGAGTTTTTATCACACAGCTTTGTAAGTGACACTTTTTTTGGAAACATGCCTCAATGGGAATGTCTTACTGTAAAACCTAAGAGAGACACTTTAACTTTTGCATTGTTTTGTTATGAACATGTTAGGTGGGTTTGGATTACTTAGGCTACTATTTGTACTTTTACACGTTTTCTGGGCGGGTCGTACAGGCTTTGAGGTGGTGATTGGAGGACTCTTCCCTATACCGAACAACGATTGGACACTTTGGAGATCCTGCTGGGCTCTAGGAAAATTTGCCCACCAACATTGGAAACTCCCTACAAAAGTTTGTTTTTATTTTTACGATGTCAAACTCCTAACCCCTGTCCGGGTTCATGCACTGGTCACTACAACTAACCTAAACCCAAGCATCCGTTTGAAATACAGTTAACCATAACAATGAACACCAAACTATTGTACATTACATACCAAGATGTTGTCGAGCCATCGGGCTGTTGTGGATTGTTTCATTTTTTGTGTTTCTTTGGGGCTTGGTGATGTTGGATTTAATTCAGAACTTGCACTTCCCCTGCCTGTGTCAGTCTTCAATTGGCGCTTAAAAACGGCCTTACTGACGGGACATGGGTCAACTGGACCCCACGTCAAGTGCCTTGCTACATGTGCCAATCAAGAAGATTTCAATCACAACCGAACATGGTGTAATTTGGGTTTATAGTGAGAGAGTGACTTCCTTTTTATCTTTTTCAATGAGGAAGCTGAAGGCTAGACAGACTAACAATTATTTCAGGACAATGTTAGGCTTATTTGTTCCCCCTTACTGGTACTGATTCAATGAGAATATGTACCCAAACAGTATGTTGTGGGTCCAATGAAAAGTAAGCCATGTTTTTTTAAAATCTTTTTTTACATAATTGTTTCTTTATAAAATGTGAAATCCTGAGGGAATTGTAATTTTGACTTTTGACAAGCCTTTCACTACTCACCTGTCTGGATTAAACAACTTTTAATACAAAATGCATTTTATGTTAAGTTTGGGCTGAATATTTTGTCAGTGTGGTTGAGTTTGAACGTTCATGCTACACTTGAAAGTGTGGTCATGGCCATTGCTCTGTAATCTACAGATGATGGGATTGTAGCTTGCTTGCTAAATTACTTTCTCCTCGTGCCTCATACTTGCCTTTTAACATAGACCATTTAGCCATTCATATACTGTTTGCAAATAATTATTTCAAAAACTTGTTGATTTCTTTTCATTGCTCTGAGACATACATTATTGTGTTCTTTTCTCAGTGGTTGACTAAAGCCATCTTTTCTGTGATATGTTTGAGCAACCATGTGGATTCAGACTAATAGGGGCTTTGGTCCTGTCCTCCAGCTGTTTGAGGAGAGGGCGGACAGGGTGTCCATTGGCGCGGCCAGTTGGTGTGTGGTGCTTCCCGCCACATGTTTCTTGAGTAGCGGGAGTCAGGAGGGGACAGGGGTCTTTCTGTGTCTGAAGCCAGGCCTGAATCAGCAGACAGGCGCATGTGTGTGTACTCAAATTTCTATCAAAGTGAGGGCTGGCTTTTCAGTTTTACACTGTTAAAGTGTTGGGTCTTCACAAAATAGGATGTGGGGGGTGTTTGGGTTTGAAAGAAGAGAGACTGATTCTGTGGGTAGTGCCAAGACTGAGTCTGGAGCTTCTATGGATGCCAATAACACTAACAGTCAAAGCTTTATCATGCTGAGTGGTTGGAGGAAAGACATTCCATACAGTGTGATCGAAGTAGCATAGTCATTGTGGTGGCAGAAGGGGAATTAATTAAATCAGTCTTCTCTAACCTACCAGGGAGATTCTGGTATGAAAAGTATTCTCTCTTCTACCAAGGACATTCTGGTTTGTACAATATTTTCCAGTCTACCAGGGAGATTGTAACATTGTTTTTACAATATCAAATATTCTACCAAGGTGATTCTGGTTTGTACATTATCCTCCATTCTACCAGGGTTATTCTGGTTAATACAGTAATCTCTATATTACCAGGGAGATATTTTGTGTGTGTACAGTGCATGCAGGAATGCTTTCACAACATATGGATATCGAGGCAGGTGACTTGAGTGTTTACGATCAAAATGAAAACATGAGGTTAGGAAAGAATCCAGACATCTACAGTAGTTCTAACGGAATCCAACTAGGTGGAGCAGCAGCCACCATGGTTTTGTTCCATTGTGCCTAGAGGCTCCTACACATGCAACGCAGCCCCCAGAGTGAATCAGCACAGAGGTTCTGCTTCCTTGGTGAACTCGGTGAGCCTTGTAACTTTAATGTAATGTGACATGGCCTACATCTACCAATGCAACCTTCAACATCTCCGTCCACAAGGCTTCCCTGATGTATGAGAAATCACACAAATATGCTTCCATTTTTAAAATGGAGGACGTCTTTCTAGGACTCACACTCTTTGCATTTTTCTTATTGTGGCGATGCAACCATGTTGGAGATATGTGTAATTTGGGGGGGGGGGATTCAAGGGTAGATATGAACCAATGCTTACCCACATGTGCTCAGGTCAGTGGCTTTGTGTACTACACCACCCTGGGCCACCAAACAGAGGATATTTGAGCCAGTCTGGGACTGTTCTGTCTGTTAGGCCGTCTCTATGTTATTGTGTTAAGATGAGTAAAATGTCCAAACGAATCTGAAAACATGAAGTGCCATTAAACAAGTAACATTTCCATGTTGTCCTGTCGTCTTGTAATGTTTTTATCATCTACAAGACTCCCAGACAAGGTCCTGAGAAGACTTCATGTTCTGTGACAAACCTCTTTGGATGTTGCAGTATTCAAAAGGCTCTATTCAAGGCCTCCTGCTTGTTGACCTGTTATAAAGTAGTGCTGTTGAAGAGCTTTGAGATTCTGTGAGAGGCTCAGTGATGTTTATTCTTATTACTTGATTGCATGATACTGCTGTAATACCTCAGAGAAAGGGCGTCAATGTTGGTTGTGAAGCAATTTTTTATGTTTGGTAGAGGTTCTATCACAGAATCCATGCTTAAGGTCTGAGTGTGACAAATGCTCGCTTTTTCCAATTCCCCTGTTGATAGTTTTGATATTAAACTGATTATTGACCTGGATTAACCCATTAAAATAGTAGTACAGTGATTAACTATGTGGGGAAACTGGTCTGGTCACCTGGCTCTTACAGTACATGCATTCATTCTTTTGTTCTGAGATATGTGGATTTGTGCAAGCCACTACCTTCCGTGCACATTCCTCCTTTGGCAAAAACTCCTCTGATCTTTCCCCACCGTTTCTGTTCAATAAAAACCAATAACACAGTAATTTCTGAAGGACAGAACACCACACACAAAGAATCTGAACTGATATTTTCATAGGAAAATGAAATGACTACAGAAAAAGAAAAAAAACTAGAAAGAGAAATGGAGAATTGAAAGGAGAGTGAGGGTTAGAGAAGTAGAGGAGAATGATGTCCTTGTGGATTCGCGGCACATCAGATGTTTCTGTGACCCTGTGTAATCTCATTTGGGGCCGAGAGATCATATGACACTAACCTCGTTGCCACGTTTATTTATCTGTAATATGTTGGCCTGCTGTTTAGTCAGCAACACGGGCCTGTGAGTAGGAAAGAGATCGGCAGAGAGATCAAGATCTGTCTTTTCCCATCCAGCACAACCAGACTGTTATTGGTTGTACGGCCATAGTAAGTGGCATTCTCTCAAAATACAACCGGTCAACTCTTCTCTCAGTCCCATCCCCCATCTCTTAGTAACCCCCTGTTGCTTCCCAAATTCCCCACAGTTATTAAGCCTCTAAACCATATGGACATAGAGAGATTTAACCCCCCCCCCCACCACACACACACACACACAAAATACACCATCCCTTCCTTCAGGCAATTTCTCACTATGTATTCAAATTAGAGCCCATGTTGTCATCACTCCTTACTATTCTCATAAAGCCTGAACACAAATTCTTCTCAGACAAGATCCTTGCATTACCTAACCGATAATCTGAATCTCAGTGACTATAGACCCATAAAAAGAACAAACAGAACAATCATTGGTACATTTGTGAAATCCGAAAATGTTGATCCCTACTAGACAAACACATTTTATAGATACCTAGAGCTGAATGTTTGAGGAAGCCATTCTACTTCTATAGCCACGGCACACAGTTCCTCAGCACAGCCTGGGTCGTGCAATGACCTTAAAGAGGAATTAACAAATAAATCAGACACTGCACAGTCACTATTTCAGATGTCAAAATCTGAAAATACCTTGAATGCATGGAGTGACTTGTTATGAAAAGCTTACTTATTTGAACACTTGTTCGGAGCGTTGAGGGATAGAAAAAGCCCACCAGCAAAAACATTATTAATTACGTAGTTTATCATTGTAGTTTGCTCAAGATTGTGCACACTACAGTAAACTACAAATTACATATTTACATTTAGTTATCAAGCAGAGAGATCCAACACCTATAATCTTGTAAACAATTACATATTTTCTGCATTTCATAATTACATGACATATATAAATGTGATATTTGTCTCACAAATCTGTTGAGATGAGTTGATTCAATTTATTGATTCAAAGGCTTTGCAGATAAAAGAAAATATTTTGGTGATGAGTTGTACCCCTGGACTAAATTTCATTTAAAGCACATTATCCTTTTACTGACTCATAACAGGGGTGATCTGGTGTTGAATTGCTAGCCTGTCCTTAGACTTCCTCACACAGTTAATTATAGGTGCAACAGCCTGGTCACCGCAAGTCACAGATCTGACAAGTGATCAGAAACAGTGTGTACTGTATTCTACGCTTTATTTTTTACTCTCTGTTACAGAACTACCCTACCAGACATCACATGGCTGGACCAATCAGCATCATTCTCCTCGCAGAGGAAACAGCAAATGGCCAATAAAAGTGCTGTGGTCATTGCTGTTGTCGAAGATCCATGTATTGGTTCTGAGCCGCATGTAAACCTGATCTCCTACACTTAGCTGCAGAGAGATCCCATTGGTTGCGGTCTCATAGCGGTTTCCAGAGGCGTGGTTGAACACTGTGATCATCTGTTCTCCGTTCTTCATCAGTCTAAGGCCCATGGATTTAGATGAGCTATTATGGCCTGAAAAGCTGAAGTAGTAGGCTCCTTTCACTGGTGCTGTAAAGATTCCTATAGAAAGACAGGAGAAGGACATTAACACAATTCAATCAAACCATGGTATACATGGAACTTAATGGTACTACTGGTCTGTTATATTCATTTGGTTGGGTTTGTAAAACAGACGCCTCACAGATCCTCAACTGGCAGCTTCATTTAATAGTACCTGCAAAACACCAGTCTCAACATCCACAGTGAAGAGGTGATTCCGGCGTACTTTCCTTTTAGGTAGACTTGAAAAGAAGAAGCCATGGGAAGATTGGGAAAAAGTTTTATGGAGAGACAAAATTTGAGGTGTTTGGATCACAAAGAACATTTGTGAGGCACATACCAAATTAATAGATGTTTGGAGGAGCATTGGTGAAGGCAATGTGATGGTCTGAGGGTGCTTTGCTGTTGGTAAAGTGGGGGTTTTTATCAGGGTAAAAGGGATCTTGAAGAAGGAAGGCTATCACTCCATTTTGCAACACCTTACCATACCCTATTTCTTCCTATAATAGGACAACGACCCAAGAAGCAATCAGCTGGTATTCTGTCTATAATGGAGCGGCCAGCACAGTCAACATATTTCAACCCTATTGAGATGTGGTGGGAGTAGCTTGATTGTATGGTATGTAAGAAGTGCCCATCAAGCCAATACAACTTGTGGGAGGGGCTTCAGGATGCATCAAGTGAAATCTTTAGATGACCTCAACATATTTACAACTAGAATGTACAAAAGTCTGCAAGGTTGTAATTGCTGCAAATGCAATTATTTGACAAAAGTAAAGTTTGAAGGACACACATATTCTTTCAACAAAAAATCATTATCTCTAACTTTGTCAGTGACCATATTTCCTATTGATTTTGTTGTACTCTCTACTTAAACGCATTTCATGTATTTTATGTATGTATGTATTTTCATGGATAACAAGGACATTTGTAAGTGCCATATATGTGTATGTGTACATATGTGTAAACATTTATCTACAATACATTTAGAATAATTGCCATTATTCAAGAGACTGTATTTGTGGATCTTCCTTTCTGGCCCAGTTTGTTTCAAACTTCAGAGCTCCTCGTTAAGACTTATGTGAAGAGAGCATGACATAGAAACAGTGAGACTTCAGAGTTATATATAGTGTTTTAGACCTACCTGTTGTTTGGTTGTAAGCCCTTCCAATGTTCATGTAGACTTTCTTGTAGATCAGAGTGATTTCCGAGTTGAAGGGACCAATGTTGCCTACATTACTGATGGAAGCTGCAAAAGCCACCTGTTGATCTGCAAAATAAGCACGATAACACTGGGTTGTAAGTCCTCGTGTGCGGATTGGACAAATACATCAAGTCCTCATCTCTTGTTAGCTGTTCAGTAATCATTTGATGTTTGTAGACCCATCATGTTTAGTGAATGTGCCAATAGACTTCATTAGCTTTTGCATAACCGTTAATGCTTTATAGTAATTCTTGGTCCCATGTGTCTGAGCTGGCATGATGTCTGCAACCCCAGTGTTGTGGATCAGAATGATCCCTGTGGATGAAAGGGTCTGCAAAAATGCATAACGTCAAATTGCTGTTAATTTGTATTACCTTGAAGGCTTGTTTTCATTTCCTTCACCTGGTTCTCACTGGTTCTCAGCCTGTCTTCCACAGCTTTCAGCTCTTCCTTTGTGTGTCTCATCTCAACTTTCTGTTCCGCCATGATAGCGCTGATCTCTCTCAGTAACACGGGAATGTCTTTATGGCCACTGTTTTGACCATATCCAGCCACTGGTTCCTGTTGATCAGCAAAAACCTCTATGGTTCTGCTCTCTCCTCCCTGGGAATCAAGCTGTGGTGTATCCTGAACCAGAGCAAGTGACTGATAACAGGCAACTACGGCTAACAAAACTGCGACTGTCTTCATTGTTTCAGTATGCTGGATGAATCTGGATGAGAATGGCTGGATTAGAGCGGTCTTGGTTGTTTGTCTGAGCTGTATTCCTTTTTTGATGGTTTGTTTGAATCAGGTCTTTATAATCACTACCTCCCATAAGGAAATAACTTTGGTAAGTATGTGAATCATAATAGTCAACACACTCTGCATGATCCAAAATAAACAGACTTGTCGTTAACAATGATTAATCAAAACTGAAGGTGGACCAGAAGAAAACAAGCGATAACAAGCACTTTAAAGACAAAGGTTAGGACTGATATGATAGAAAATGGGCATGAGAAACCTTAAACAACGCATATGTGCTGAACAACGCTGAACAACGAACAATAGTTTAGATGTGGTGGCCATTACTGATAGGCCCCACACACCCTGTCCACACCTCCTGCTAGGAACTGTCCATATGTCTGTCATAGATCTTATCGATAGACCCATGGCCCATAGGAGAGGTTGGAGCATACCATACAAGCATAACATGTAGGATAAACCTTTCTTATTGGAGGATAATAGACTGTGTAATGGTTGGCTACAATCTTATTGGAGGATAATAGACTGGGTAATGGTTGGCTACAATCTTATTGGAGGATAATAGACTGTGTAATCCTTGGCTACAAGTATTGACCACCTACTATGTGTTAACTTGAAACTATTGAAGAACTATGGAAGGTTAACATCGTAGCCTAATGCTGAATAAAGTTGGCTCTCCCCTGAATTCGGGTTGCATTCATTGTGCTCATGGATCAAAAATTGACAGAATCTAACAGAGATAAGATGAAGTTAGAGAGCCGTACCACTGTAGCATCCAACTGCACTGGATAGAACAATGTGAGACTTACAGCTCAGAAAAAAATTAAGAGACCACTACACCTTTTTCTTTCCTTTCCACAAAAGTTGAAAAGGAACATTTTGTGTGAGGAACAGAAGTGTTCAATTTGCAGTGGTCTCTTCATTTTTATCCATCTGTTCCTCACTTTTCCACTTTTTTGGAAAGGTGCTGTATTGTGTTTTATGTTGGGTCTGTCCCATAATTGAATCAGCCACAACTGGGTATTTGTGCAAAACCTCTGGAATGGTCCAGTCAAAAAGAGATTTAGAATTAGAAATGAGATAATGTGCAGAAAATAATATTAGAAGACACTTAGCATCGATCTGAAAGTTTCTGTTTGTTACTTGTATTTCTATGACATTTTGCCAAACAAAGTCCATTGATTAAACATTTAAATAAACAATATACTGCACCTCTATGCACAAAGACTACTTTTCCCACTGAAACATGCAGATAAGTTTTGCAATAGTATTACAATGAATTCTCCTTGTTCACCTAATCTAAATCAAACAGAAATGCAGAACTGTGATTATTTTCATGATGAAGTACTGTAGATAAAACATGTCTACACAATACAATCAGGTGAAAGTAGAGTACACAAGAGTATGAAACTGTGGGGAAACCCTTAATAGACAATTAAACTGTGATGAAACCCTACAAGAACCCCCTCCAAGGTCTTCAAAAAAAAACATTGTTATTTTATACTTGTTATAGTATATGTCAAAACAATTAATAATTGCATTAGATAACGCACAAAAACCAACAAAAACATGTTTATTTTTATTGTGTTTGTTTTTCACCAATACTGCTGATGGTGCCCTATACCAAATCTGATAACACATTCAGCTACAGGAAGTCATTCCTTCCGTCTTCCTGTCAGTGCTGTTGCACAACTTGTGGTTGCCCTAACCAGCAGAGAGCAACCATTTAAGTTCATTCTCTTACTTCCTTGTACTTTGACTGACTCACTGGTTTATCACTTTAACTAAACGTATCCAAGACTCGGTTGTTGCATTTAACTGCTCAAGACCTGGTTCATTTGAAGGAGTTTTTCTTTTAAAATGAATGTAGACCTCTTTATTTCTTGCTTTCTTGCACACAAGATGGACAGAGAGGCAATGGGATTATGTTGAAGATAGTTGGATTGTGAGAGAAAGGAGAGGCAGAGAGATAAGGAGAGAAAGATACGAGTGAGGGAGACAGGGAGAGAGAGAGGACGAGAGACAAGGAAAGTGTGAGGGAGAGAGGAAGCTGGAGAGAGAAAAAGAGATGAGAAAATGATACATTGCGTGGAGGCGTGCGTGAGTCACTCTGGTCTCGGTGAGTGTAACAGTGCAGGCGACACTTCCAGGGCCTGAAATAGACTGTAAAGCTCTGTGTCTATCCCTCTAACTGTACTGTAGCCTGCACTGAGTGGGTGGACTGGCTGAACACACAGACACAGAACAGCACTCAACCCACACAAACACACCTCGGATCACACACACCCGCAGAAAACGCCGAAAGGATGAGTTTGTGAGAGCCATGTGTGTGTGTTGTGTGTGTTTCCGTGTTGCGGATGTATGCTTGACACGGGTTATGTGAAGATGCAAAAATATCTCATAGACTGGTAACATAGGGATGCTATTGGTTGTTTTAAATGTTGTTTGTGTGCCTAATTGAGTATGTAAACATGCCTACACAGGGCGCAGCCTCAAAAGATCCAGATCTCAGTCTGTTTTTCTTCCTAAAATAATGTTTAAATAAAGAAATAAAAAAATACTGTGTTTCTGTTTTTTATTGTATATTGCCATTTGCACTCAGTCTTCCTTAAATCCTATAGAGCCTAGTGTATATTAAAAGCTATATTCAACATACTTAAATGGACATAACTGCACATTTATGTCCCTGTTCTTGCATTTCCCTAGTGTTGGAAACTGCGCTACCCTCTTCCTTACAGAGAGCATGGTAGAGCAACAAAATTCTACAACATTATACCCTCAACACACAAACTGCAGCACTGCAAACACATTTAATAAATACACCAGACATACAAAAATGTATAAACGTTGTGCGAAAGTAAACCTCACCTCGGAAGTATAATTGATAGTGAGGTATGATATCTGAAGAAGCTGTAAACACTGTATTTTTAAGACATTTCAGATCTACTAGAAGATTACAGCGGGGGAGAACAAGTATTTGATACACTATTGATTTTGTAGGTTTTCCTAATTACAAAGCATGTAGAGGTCTGTATTATTATCATAGGTACTTAATTTGCATTAATCATTTAAAAATCATACAATGTGATTTTCTGGATTTTGGTTTAGATTCCGTCTCTCACAGTTGAAGTGAACCTATGGAAAAATTACAGACCTCTACATGCTTTGTAAGTAGGAAAACCTGCAAAATCAGCAGTGTATCAAATACTTGTTTTCCCCACTGTGTTACATGTAAGAAGGTTTATGAAGAAACCCTGTGATGAGTTTAACTAGGTGATATATCGCACGCTGTTGCTCTACCTCGCTGTCCATGTTTTGACAGGCAGTCCATCACAAAGGCAGAAAGGTTTGGGTTTATCTCACACAAATTCTTGAGTTGATCTAAAAAATTAGGAGACCAATGCAAAATGATCAGTCGCTCTGGTTTTATTTGTCATAGGTATGTGTTTGAGTAAAATGAAATTTGTCTCATTCTAAAAACTACTGTAAACATTACAACCAAATTCCAAGTACAAATATTGCCATTTAGACTATTTATTTGTAGAAAATAACAACTGGTAAAAATAACCAAATAAAGATGCATTGTTTTCAGGCCTCAAATAATGCAAAGAAAACTAATTCATATTAATTTTTTTTACAACAAAATACTAATGTTTTAACTTAAGAAGAGTTTAGAAATCAATAAATAAACATAAAATAATTTACAAAAATATGCCTCATTAAAATATAAAATACACCACATGACAGAAAGAACTAGATTGTGAGTACAAGTGGCAGAAATGAGTTTTTTCACAAGGGTGGCTGGCGTCTCCCTTAGAGAGGGTGAGAAGCTCAGTCATCCATGAGGAACTCGGAGTAGAGCCTCTGCTCCTTTGCATTGAAAGGAGCCAGTTGAGGTGGTTCTGGCATCTGTGAAGGATGCCCCCAGGACGTCTCCCTAGGGAGGTGTTCCAGGCATGTCCAGCTGGGAGGAGACCTCGGGCTAGGCCCAGGAATAGGTGGCGAGATTATATTTCGACACTGGCCTGGGAACGCCTTGGGAACACCCAGTCAGAGCTGGCAAATGTGGCTCAGGTAAGGGAAGTTTGGGGTCCCCTGCAGGAGCTGCTGCCCTCGCAACCCGATATCAGATAAGCGGATGAAGATGATGATGAAGCCTCAATCAATTTGGATGTTAATGTAATTAATATAATTGGATAATAGTTCAAAAATAGCAAACTAATCATTTAATGATCTTTTGTTAACTAATTATATGTGTAAAATTAACCAGATCAACTTACATTTGCATATATGCTTATACAGGAAGTCATATATTTTTATGTAATAATTGGTAAATGGGTATGGAAATGTAGGTAAGGTTTTAGCACTGATGTAATACTTTAATCGGAGCACTAGATGGCATACAAAATTCAAGATAAAGGCCTGGTCTAGTAGTCACAGCCTCAACTGTGATATAAACTACAAGCTAAAAACTACCAAGGAATTACTGTTGCTTTACTAAGTAGGGAGTTTAAACCACCAACTCCTGACCTTTCCAGAGTCCAATACAGTGTATTTTAGGTGGAAGTGAAGGGGAAGTGCATAAGCTTAGATTTTGATGTTCATTTGATTTGCTTCGGCTTCTTGGTATTCATAATAATTCAGTGGTTTCCTTCTTTATCATTAGATAAATTCATTTTAAGTAAGGTCACAGTGATCAGGGTTGTGATTATTACAAGGTGTTTTAAAACTAAACATCTGAATAAAGAGCATCAGCTGTATAGAGGGGCACCCTCCACTCTCCTTTCACACTTACAAGGTCTGACAGTACAGGCACTTTTATCTGTAATTTCAGCTGTTATGTGTCCACGATAATAGGCCAATCAATCAGTGGTGGCCTCTGGGGAGTAGCGAGGCATGCTCATCTGTTCCTCTGTTTTCTTGAACTTAAGAATGATGTATGATTCAACCTCTGATGAAAAATGTTGCATATGAGGTAGCTTGACCTGGGACTATAAGGGTCAACACAAAAAAAACAGCATCCACAACTGAACAGTCCACTTTGTCCAAAATAACCTATTTTTTACGAATTGAGAAGTTATTCGTGACCATTTTCTTCAGATTTCTCATTAAACTTGCCTTTTACACATGCTTCCTGACACTGGTACCTCTGTTAATCCTCATTACAGATAACTGCCTCAAGACAAAGACATCTTCCAAACCGGTGAGGGCAGTATTCTAGAAGAATGAGTAACAGACTGGTGCCCCTACATCAGTGAGGTCCGTGGTTGCCATGGTCATTTCCTTGGTGACAGGGAAAGTGGGCCATGGCCATCTGGGACAGAGGAGAGGAGGGGTTCCTACGAGGAGTTCTTGGCTCTGTTCAGAGCCGTAATGAGGGCAGAGAGAGAAGTGAACGACTACTCCAATCCCACCATGATGCCCAGGCTGGTGCTTAGTACGCCCTAACCTTTCAGACTTTTGCACACCTCCAAGCAGACAGAATGACCTGGCACTCCACATCCTATTCCTGTAGAGGACTGTGCAAACAGGTCCAGACCGTGGAAAGTTGAAAACAGGGGTCCAGCGCTAACGAGCTCATCGCAGCAAAACTTACTCTCGCTGTGGGATAATCTTCCCTTCGTCATCATCGCTGCACCTGTTCAAAGTCATCCTCGGCTTTCCATGGCTACAACATCCAAACTTCACCATCACCTGGTCGGCGATGAGAATTGTCACTTGGGCTGGGAGACCTATTTTCCCTTATCTGTGGTTCCCAACCGGTCGGGAGTCCCGTTGTTGCCCTCCAGTCGGACCTCCCTGAGGCGTTTTTAACTAACCTGGATGTACAATATGATCCTCACCCAGGAGGGGGACCAGTGGACCTGTTGGTTCTGTGAGTCTGTGATGATACCTCACGGATTGGCCGATGCTCTGTTGCTTTTCCCGGCATTCGTCAATGAGGTACTCCAGCGCCATGTGGTCTTGTATATCAACAACACCTTGATCTACTCGTCCATCTTCATGTCCAAGCAGTCCTGGGACCATAACTCTGATCAGAATGAGTACAGAAATGTACTATTAAGACTTATTACATAGGAACCATGCTGATACATAGCGACGTTCATCAATACTCTTAGCTGGGATTTGGCTAGAATAATTACTTATATTCATTGCGTCTCTTTAAGACAATTTTCAAGCTAACATATGCAGTCTTCAATGTAAATGTCCGTGAACTGTCTCCACCATCCATCAACTTGAAACTCCAAGTGAAAAGTATTTTGAGATGCTGAAGACATCTATTGACTGAATTCATGGTCGAATGAAATGCAATGGTGGAAAAAATTACTACAAACATGCAATGCAGGAAGAAAAGACAGATCTCAAAGAAAGATATGCAACGCCTCTGAAAACAGACTCATCTGCTGGCAGATCCATCACCAGTAAAAATACTTATTTTTGATATTGGTTTGCCTTATTACTATGTAACTATGCAGTATTAACTTCAGTTACTAAGTGTAATATCAAATAGGTATTGGTGTGTAATTACTGTAAATTATTTCTTATTGCATATCTGGAATGGATATTACGTTATTACAAATCCACTTGCTTAAAGTTATTCGTCAAGTATACATACTGCTGTTGTTTTTTTATTCTAAATGTAATTGTTTTGTGATTACATGTTTAAAAGTAATTGTGAATTGTTCATGTTAATAACTCAAACATGACCTGCTAATCCCTGTAACCATCTCACACAGCAACATTTACGTTACTAGTGTTGTTACAAAATTGTTACTGTGTGCTTTATTGTGTTGTTAACTAGAAATAAGGCAATAAGGAAAAGTGTTTCCAAATTAATTATATTCTAAAATACTTCAGTTAAATATCCTGGGGAATATAGCTTAGCTACTTGTATATTTAGAAAGCTTACTGATATAAAGGGAACTCATTACAAAGATAATTATCTTGAGGAAACAATCAAGAAGGTTGATGATGCTGATGTAATCAAGGATATTAAAGAATTCTACACTATGTGTGGAAAGCGGCATCCTGCAAAAAGCAATTGTGAAAAATTTGATGAAAAATACTTTATACAGGTAATATGTAACTTTAAACTGAGTTGTGGGGCCATCTTCAGGCGGAAAATACATGAAAAATATGAAAATCTGTAAATAATGTAAATAATATTGAATATTCTGTAATGTAATTTGGTATAGTTGCCTCTGTCAGGTGCTGAGAGCATAACTAATGTGGATTTGCAGACTGATTTCCAATAACAGTTGCTTTTTTCTTAGTGGTAGCATGTCTGTCATGTTATGGTAAATTAAACAGCATAAGCAAACTTTTTATCTATGATCATTTGCAGTTGGTTTTGCCCATAAGGTGATCAACAAAAGCTAGCTAGTTAAGGGAATGTTCATCAGGAGCAATTAAATGAGCAATATTTGGGTGACTTTCCATCATTGAGCAACCACGGTTCAGCTCTCAATAGTTATACATACTTGTGCTCTGACCTAAAGATGGCAATCACAACAAAATAGGACCAAACTGAAAGTAATCATTACGTAGGTGGTCCCCATGCCTTGTTAATGTCTTCATTATCACCCTGTCAGGATGGAAGAGTCATCCTCTGTACAGAGCAACCTTTTACAGCCCACTGGTTCTCCCCATCAGGATGGTCTCTGTCTCGTCTAAAGGGCAGAACAGGAGAGTATGAGCAACTCCTTACTGAACCAATACTCAATCTAGAGCCTCTACTGAGTAACAGTTTAGCAATGAGTTATACCTGTCAGAAAAACATGCACACGACATAAGGTTGTGTTGTAACAGCTGGGGAAAACAACCGATGATATACAGCATTCCTTGGGTGCCATTACACCAGTCATGATTGGCTAATTAATCAATATACACCTGAGGGTCTGTGAATAATTATGTTTTTCATCTACATTGAAGTGTCTGGTTAGTCTCTATGCTCTGTATGTCTGAAGACAGTCTGTACTGTGAAGGTCAGATAATCCCCCTGGTCTGTTGGAATGTATGGGTGCAGAGAGAGTGTGTGTTCATGCAGTCGTTAGCCGTTTTTAAATCCTGGAACCTCCGTCTATACATTGTTCATATGAGAATGTTTGTGTGTATGTGTGTGTGTGTGTGTGTGTGTGTGTGTGTGTGTGTGTGTGTGCGTGTGTGTTTTCATTGGTTATAAGATTCCTTATTGACCTGGTTAAAGCAAAACAATCTAAATCAGTTGGAAGTTACTTCTATTTGATGTGGTTCATAAGAATTTACCAAGTCTACCGAAAATCATGCTACATGTTTTTATATACTTGTTTTATTTTCTTTGGATAAGTTTATGTTAATGAAAGGATACACGTCTCTTAAATGTTTAAATTAATCTACCAAACAATTACATTTCAAAATGTTTTGTTTTTCCTTTAGTATTTTGTTGCTCCACTTTACCAAGGGGGCTAACAATTGTGAAGATTACTTTCGCTAGAACGCTCCCACAGTTAAGGTACACAGTACCATGATGAAATGTCCGGCCAGTCACACTAAAGCACACTGGCATCAGCGCTCAGTAGTAACCCATGCTAACAATGTTGAGAGATGAACTCTCTGCTCAGTCATTTACCTAACATCTAAATATTTGCATAGAGACATGCAGTGCTGGATTGTGAAGAAAACACATCCTTTCCATAGTTACATATACAGTCGTTTTTTTTAGGGATATTTGGTTCATAGTACCTTCTCTGCAATGTACATGCATATCTGCACCATTTATAATCTAACAGCACGTGTTCCCTCAACCAGTACAATAACAGCAAATGGTTGATAATGCCCCTGCCCAAACTGCTGTATAACTTTAACATTTCAAACCAGCCAGTCTGTAGTGTGGTCGATGTGCTGCAGGCAATCAGACAGCCATTTAATTTACATAACTGATGTCAGGGATAGGACCTATGGTTCTGGGTGGAATTACACGATTGGTTTAACACTACATCCTAATGGTGGGTGCCAGAGCTGGTTTTCGTTCTAATTTCAATTTCAGACAATTTAGGAGACACAATGCAATTTCAATTTTAGCACTCTTCAATGCTTTTCGATTAGGAACATTTGGAAGGTGATAGACTTTCTGGATAGACTGAAATATAAATGAAATTGATCCCAGCCGTGATGGATGTAGATTGCAGGATTTATTGCAATGTGGGGGAGTCAGGATCATTGTCCATGTATAGAGGCTGTCAAAGTAAACATGTAGGAATCAGATGGAGGATGAAGGATTAATAGACAGATTCTGGTGATGATTTAACTCATGATGATTGTGTTACAGTAAATTAAAATGTACAAATATAAAATACACAATTATGAAATAGTCATAATGAACAATTGATTTATTTCTCAAGTATCTGAATTGGCTTATACTGAAGGTACCATGACGTTAAGCCAAAGGGGATAGTTCATCCAAAAATCATGTTTGGTGACAGTCCTCTTACCCTGAGTTTGTCCTTCAGGCACCCAGAGTGATTTTTAAAATCGATCCATTCATTTAGCTCTGTTTCAGTCAGCAAGTAGCGTTATTAGCATTGTATAAATTCATGAATGGAAACAGTACACACCCTTAACAATGTTGTATTTCTCAAAAAAAGTTAGAATTTTTCATTTCAAATAAACGGGCACTTCCTGTGTTTAGGTGGTCAGTTTAGTTAGTTTTAATCCACATGAGTAAGTCTATACACAGTAAACAAAAGTTAGTATTCGCTATCTAAAAAAGAGAGGTGCCTATTTTCTCTGTGATATTCACCTCAGACAGTCAAACTTATTTGCTTGCGAGAGAAAGAAATACATATACAGCTCTGGAAAAAATAAAGGGACCACTGCACCTTTTTCTTTCCTTTTCAGAAAATTTGAAAGGAAAGAAAAAGGTGCAGTGGTCTCTTATTTTATATTATGTCTGACTCTGAAGTAGGACAAAAAGAATTTTGGAGCAAGAAGATATTTTTTTTGTATTGTTCTAACCATAATACACAGATGATGAACTGACCAAATTGAAGCTTGGAGAGCAGCGAAAGGGAGGCGATGGTGAACCTGTTAATCCCCAGCACTTGCCCAGAATATCCAGAGGCAATGTGTAACTTATGTATTATAACATAGCATTGGGAAGTATTACTTACAATCTGTCATTCTCCCCAAGTTCAACCGTGTAACTTGATGGAATTGAATTCGCCATTAGTCCTCTTTTAAGTGAACATGGGTCACAATGCTCTTTATTAAAATGTTTCTTGCAAGAATTGTATGTCTCGTTGGCGAAGTTGCTCTATTGATTCATCCGCAATATGACTCGGGAGATGCAGAGGCATTGTCCCAATTGCAGAGCAGGTAGAATTTAATTAACTCAAGATGCAGAGGTCGACATCGATACAAACAAAGGAAATCCAAAAGTTCAAAGTTCAACGTTTATTTATCAAATGCACCATATAACACAGAGTCATCCTGCACAATGAAATTCTTGTGAAATAGCACACGACATCTACATAGTAGGAATGTAGAAATATTTATAGAAAAAATATAGCAAAAAATATAGCAATGATACACAATAGTGTAAACTAGCAGGAATTAAATAAAGCTAGGCGAAGGAACCTATCTTCTTATCTTCACATAGCTTGTTGAGGCTAAAGATCATGCTCACCTTGATGACATCACTGCCGAAGAACAGAAGCTGGGTATGGTGACTATAGGACATTTTGCTAGTGAGAGTTTGAATTCTACCAATTTCGCTGGATGTTTCGTCATTCCTCATTCACACCTAAGTGGCATACCGTAGCGGAAGCGCTACATTGTTAGCCATTCAAATAAGGCTTCCAGCCTCGCTCCTTGGAGCAGGACAGCAGTGTTGGCCACCGCAGAACAGCAGACGGGAAACTAAAGAGCAGTGTTCTATTTTTTTATGGGGGTTGGAATGATGAAGATAATACAGATTAAGTTGCGACATTTGCGTTCATAATAACTATAACATTAATCTGACATGAATCCTCCCACATGCCCAAAGATATACAGAGGTAAGACACCACTGTCCATCTGGACAACCACTGTTTAGTTACAATGAATTCAGCTCCCAGGCTCATCCACAACATATGGGATTACTATGGTCTGGAGTGGTAGAGACAGAGAGAGCCATGTTGAATGATGATTTAGCAAGATGGGCTGCAGGATAAGAGAGGGTGAGTCGGAGAAGGAGAGAGATGGTGAGAGGAAAAGTGAGGGTAGAGAGTTTCGACCTTCTATTTTCCCCGCACATACAGAAGTTGTTGCAGGTGTAGTGAAACACACCACTCCTAAACAATGCATTGGGTTAATTAAATCAACCAACATAAAATAATCAAGAAAAAAGAAAAAAGAATGTACATTTCCATATTACATATGTACAAATTTGACAAAATATTCTGGATATTAATTAATGGAAAGTGTCCAGTGTTCATAATACGCATGGTACAGAAGAATGGACTGAATGTTTTCAAAAGTAAATTTAGACAACACTTGATGTTATGTATCTGATAGTGGTAAACAACATATAGGGACTAAACACACAAAATCTACGGTGTATATACAATGGGTGGTGTCAATATTATGAGTAGACTATATAAAATACTTGGATTTACAGTGAATGTACACATTTACAGTATCAGTATAATATAGGGAGATGTAGGGAGATGAACAGAGATTGAGTGCAATCTGCATTATACGGTCTGAATGGTGAGGATAGTGTTTTTACTCTCTATGGGACAGATGGCCAGTTGTTGAGGGCCACAACAGAGGGAAAGAAACTGTCCAAGTGGCAGGATTCTTTGCCTGAAGGACAACCTTTTGAACAGTGGATCCTTGGAGGAGGGGGGGCAGTGATTATCTTTCTTGTACACTTCATTGCCTTCTGATGTAGGACCTTGATGGGGGAAAGGTGACTGTCACTGGCCCATTCGGTGGTGGATTGAGAGAAAGACAAAGACAAATAGAGAAATAAAACATGAAATCAAGAGAGCAGGAGAAGGAAAGAGGGAGTTAAAAGCAAAAGACTGTCATTAGTAGTCTGTCACCACTAGAACGTCATCAATAGAATGTTATCAGTAAACTGTCATCAAGAGACTGTCATCAGCATAATTCAGGAGACTGTCATCAAGAGACTGTCTTCAGCAGAATTCAGGAGACTGTCATCAAGAGACTGTCATCAGAAGAATTCAAGAGACTGTCATCAGCAGAATTCAAGAGACTGTCATCAGCAGAATTCAGGAGACTGTCATCAGCAGAATTCAGGAGACTGTCATCAAGAGATGGTCATCAGCAGATTTCAAGAGACTGTCATCAGCAGAATTCAAGAGACCGTCATCAAGAGGCTGTCATCAGCAGAATTCAGGAGACTGTTATCAGCGGAATAAAATCATTAGTCTGTAATCAGGAGTCTGTGATCATTAAAATGTCATCTGTTAAATGTCACCAGAAGTCTGTCATCTATAGGATTGGAGGTTACAATGATGATAATAATAATGAAGATGGTGGTGGTGACAATGATGATAATAATAATGAAGATGGTGGTGGTGACAATGATGATAATAATAATGAAGATGGTGGTGGTGACAATGATGATAATAATAATGAAGATGGTGGTGGTGACAATGATGATAATAATAATGAAGATGGTGGTGGGATGATGGTGGTGACAGTAATGGTGATGATTATTATAATTATATGGAAGTTGAGGATGATTGGGGTTGGAAAGATGAAGATTATACAGATTAAGTTGTGTCATTTGCATTCATAATAACTATAACATTAATCTGACATGAATCCTTCCACATGCCCAAAGATATACAGAGGGAAAACACCACTGTCCATCTGGACAAGCTCTGTATAGTAACAATAAATTCAGCTCCCAGGCTCTTCCACAACATATGGGATTACTATGGTCTGGAGTGGTAGAGACAGAGAGAGCCATGTTGAATGATGATTTAGCAAGAGACAGATGGGCTGCGGGATAAGAGAGGGTGAGTCGGAGAAGGAGAGAGATGGTGAGAGGAAAAGTGATGGTAGAGAGTTTCAAGTCCAAACTACAAATGTAGACATTTTCAAGTTCAAGTAATAAAGATATTAATTAATGGAAAGTGTCCAGTGTTCATAATACGCGTGGTACAGAAGAATGGACTGAATGTATATATGCTGTAGAGGGAAGGCACCATGTCCCTGATGGCATGTTGGCCTGACGTCACCAACCTCTGAAGACAAGGGACAGTAAGGCAGATTGAAAGAGGGGGAGAACAAGAGAGACAGAATGAATCAGAATCTAATATAATCTGCATTAAGTACAGGTGGCAGCCAATTATCCATTCTGTGATGGACCCAAAAAAGAGAAAAAGAGAAATAAATCAAGAAATTATAAGAGAAAAAGAGAAAGAGGACAATCTAAAGCAAAAGACTGTCCTCAGCAGACTGTCCTCCTTAGACCGTTATTTGTAAACTGTCATCAGCAGACTGTCATCGGCAGACTGTCATTAGTAAACTGTTATCAGCAGACTGTACTCCCAGACTGTCATTAATAAACTGTCACCAGTACTGTCATCTGCAGACTGTCATTAGTAAACTGTTATCAGCAGACTGTACTCCACAGACTGTCATTAATAAACTGTCACCAGTAGACTGTCATCTGCAGACTGTCATTAGTAAACTGTCATCAGCAGACTGTCATCCACAGACTGTCATTAGTCAACTGTCATTAGCAGACTGTAATTTGTATACTGTCATAAGCAGACTGTCTCCAGCAGTCAGTCATAAGCAGACAGTCACCAGCCGACTGTCATCAGTAGGGTGTCATCAGTACAATGTCATCATTAGAACGTAATCTGTAAACTTTCATAAGCAGACTGTCACCAGAAGTAATAAGTAGAATATCAGCATTTGAACATCATTAGTAGACTGTTATCAGCAGACACTCATCATTAGAACGTCTTCAGTAGACAGTAGATAGTCAGACTGTCATTTGCAGACTTTAGTAGACTCCAACAGAAAAAATAAAGTGACATCCATAATAAAAAAAAATCTTTAATCTTTAAAATATTCAACCTCCAGAAACCCAAATCAATTTGGTGAAAGTTCATGTCTTAGTCATTGTTAAAATAATTGTTTTCATCATGATTTAACTTCTATCTGGTCTGTCCATGAAATCCTGAAATTGAGTAGCAATGTGTCATAACTAAATAGTTCTGGTGCTGGGGGCAACACTTCAAAATGTTTCATAACGTTTAAAAAGATGTACCTGGATCACCAGCCAGTAGATGGTATAGGTAAATAGTCTTTCAGTCTATTTTGATGAGTTTTGGAAGGTCAGTGATCTGGTTCATCTGAACCTGGCAAATCTGATTAACACACATATGAGATAAAAACATGTTACTCCTAAATAAATAGTGTTGTTTCCTTAAGTGTATGTACATCTACATTAAAAAGTCAGATTCTGGCATTGACTTTGGTATTATTGTGCAGATGTGTTTTCGAGCTATCTAGCCATTAAGTAAAAAATATACCTCGCCAACCTGTCTTAAGAGAAAATTGTAGTGGGAGTATTAAAATGGACAGATCACTTGAACAAATTGAACATATTGGTCGCTAACTTGTTATAATTATGAAATGCAAGAACATTTCATCAAAATTGTTTTCATATATTTGAATTATTTAACAATGCTTTGCACTGAAATGTGTGGGTTTGGGTGGTTTAACCCTTTAGGTTCTGCTCTTTTTTCAGGAATTTCTGAAAGCAGTTATCCTGAATCCTGCTGAATGCTAAATAAAAACCTAGGTTTCCACATTGATGTGTTTCTTAGAACTGATGCACTGTTGTGTACTCAAGTCTGGCCTACTCAGCTGGTAACAACTCAGCTGCACGCTTTGTACAGTGTAATCTGTGCTGAAAATTAAAATGACTGCAGCGAAATGCAAGCTACTGTAGGTGTACTGATGAAATGATTCAAATATCGGTCTTTGTGAACATGTACATTATGTCATCTTTCTCCTAACTACCTAGTTATGCATTGTCATGTCCGCCTGGGTGCTTATCATAGTTCCTACATAGACCCTGTCTCTGTCTGTGACATACTATCTAATCTTTGCCATCTGTCCCGCAACTCATTTATAGATTCCACTGCAGTATGGTACTGAGCTGGAGGGTAATCAGTGCCATCGTTGCCCAGTGGGTAGTAATCCTACATAGAATGTGTCAGATCTACTGGATCCATTTGAGTGACATACTTTTAAATGGGTTGGACAAGACAGACATTTGGGCTCACAGGCATCGAGGCATGTGAGTGGCAAACCTCTGAGCGCTACGTTCAACCTCTAACAACAATAACCGGACAGTCTCTCTAAAAGCCTTTCAGATTTTCTTTCTCACCTTAGTCACAAAGAACACACTGAGAAACTGTTTTCCATCTGCAAGTGTGCCCTGGTTGCATAATATTCTGACAAAAAATAAAATGGCATGAACACCATGAAACAAAAACCTTTCGACATTGCAAGCACACAGCCATGTTATACATCAGCCCCAATCATCTTTTCCTGAGGCAAAACTAAGCATATGCTCCAATACACAAGGCCAACATGCTAGAGCTTTTTTTGCAGCATATTTCACTTCTGCAGGGTATTGCAATTTAAGGCAGTTTGGTGAGCTTACGAAACACAGCTCTGCCCGTTGTTGGCAGGCTGCTAGAAGACGAGGTAAAAATCTACATGATTCCATAGGTTGTTTAACTTTTGACAAGGTACAAATTAATAGAAATCCATTTCAGGTGACTGCTTCATAGAGGTGTTGGAGGGAATGCCAAAACTGTCCATAGCTGTGATCAATCCACAGGGTGACTACTACCAAAATATATAACTGTTTGGATTTCTTCAAAACTTTTTTGGTTATTACCTGATTTCATATGATTTCAACGGTTTTATGTTTTCTTTTTGGAAGGCTTCCTACAGGTCTGTGATGACTTTCTGGCTTGAAGTTCTCAGTAGATCTTGATAACCTTGTGAGCCATGACTTCAGTTCCTTGTCTATAACTTTCCATAGCAAGCCGGCAGATATGAATCATATCCTACGTGCCTCGGATTACAAAAGACTCTTACTGATTCTTTTTAATGATTATTACACCTCTTGAAGCCTCCAGATTAGGTTTTTGAATGCATCTCATTTGATTTAGTGTTCATCTTTTGTTTGTATATTTCACAGCATTAAGGTTGTTCTTTGTATTCATTTTGTCTTGCTGAATTTACTGGTTATGAAGACACCTTTAATTTATGCACTTTGTTGCATAATGATTCATTGGGCAACGTGATGTTCAAATATAAAGCTATAAATGTTTTAAATAAAGAAATAGACATTTTCATCATCCAGGCTGTTGAATATAAACACGATTATTTTTTTCCCACTGGGTTCATTTGTAGGAACTGCAGTTCCACAGTATACACAAGAAGATGAATGGTATTTTTATTTTTTTTATTCTATAAACTAAAGAATGGTAAAAAAATAAATAAAAAAAAAGAATTAAATACAGATATACTGTACAGTGTTAAAAAAACACCAGACACATATATGTTTTTCCACACATGGCTTCATTCATTATCAACACATGACTTCATACGCAGATTTTGCATATTTTCTACTTGAGATCATTCATTCAGCGCTGTACATTAGAGCCATCAGAGATAACATTTAGTGAATGCAACAACAACTCAGAGTTGTAAAGGAATTCAGAAAGGATATAAATAAGACTTGCCGAGGCCCTGGGGTTTGCTTGTGCTCAACGAACTGTAAAATCCTGCATCGTCACATCAGTGGTCCGCGAGGGTGGCTGGAGAAAAGGAGCATGCAGGACACAACAGAGGCCATAGTAGTGGAATACATCGCTCTCTATTTCCTAGAACTGTCTTTTGCCAGTGACAGCTACGTATGTGACCAAATGTTTTTGTTTCAAAGAGTGGAGTGACAGACTGAATTCATTGCCAAAACTTACAAACGGTTCAGTGTCCAGTTTACGCGTCTTGTGTTCTGTTGACCGAATTAGGGCAGACTTTTAAGACCTATGAGCATCTATGGTACTTCATAAAACACTTTGCTGATACACACACGCGCACACACACACACACACACACACGCACATACACACACACACACACACACACACACACATTCATATGCACTGCTCAGACTCTTAACTCAATTCCATGCTGTGTTCTCTTTCCTGTCTCTGTCGCTAGTCAGAAAAGACTGCAGTTATTACATCCAGTCATTTAGAGGCAGCAGGCTTACACCCCCCCTCCCCCTGTCATTCATTCCCTCGCTCACTCTCACCACCACACGTTCCGGCTCAGCTCCTCACTCCTCCTCTCATTGTGTGCTTGTCTTCTACTTCCAGAAAAGGAAGGATTATGCATCCTCCATATCCCTCCTCCTCTTCTTAGCTTATTCACTTTTATTCTGGGCTGTCGGTATCAAACGGAGCGCGTTCAGTACGCCGTCCTGCGGAGCGGAGCACTGGAAGCGGTCCCTTTCGATTTGGAACGGAGGAGTTAAATGCCGGACCTCTCTGGCCAGGAAGCTGGCACATCAGCAGTCTGTACCACAAACTGTCCCGGTGGGATTCAAGTCTCCATCCTTACAGCTTGGCTTACTTCTCCTTGAACTTTAAGGACAATCAATCGTTTTGGACATCAGGCTTGTTGCAACACTGTCTCCGCATGTTAAGTCTATGCTGCGTTTGGTGTGTGTCAATTAGACGACTGAAGACTTGACTGTGTGTGAGTGACAGTGTGAGTGTCTGTGTGTGTTGTACGGTGAAGATTTGGTTTTGGTGAGGCAAAGAGCGTTTGAGCTTCTGTGTGGTTCGCTCTGCACGCATTGCTGTCCCAGGCATGCTTCTTGACAGTAGGACATAGCTGACGTTGAAGCGGGAGGGAAACCCCATAATTACAGAGCCTCTGTCCCAGGGGAGCCTCCTGAGACTGGCCTGGGGAAAGGGACGAAGAGAAAGGAAGGGAGGGAGAACCCACAAATAAGAAAGAGGCAGATTGAGAGAAAGAACACGGAGGAAAGCTGGATGAAGAGCAATAGATGAAGGGAGGAAAGGCGACGACATCAGAGTGAACTGGGGCATCATTTCTCACATGAACATTTGCAGGCATCGGCCGGCATGGAACAGCTCACTGAGTGGAGCTGCAGTCCCAATGCACAAGGAAAATACTGAAGAAAAGGAAGAGAGGCAGAGATAGACCGGCTGCAGGTGTCTTGCTGCTTTCCAATGCACAGAAACACTGACACAAGCAAGCCCACAAACACTTGGACACGCACACACCTGTTCCTCTTCACAACGAACACACAGACCGTGACTTTTGGACATAATCTGTGAAGCTGTGTTCCTCCCCATGCCCTCCGCCTATTCACTATCTCTCCTCTCTCACACAGTCGGACTCCTGCAATCGCAACAGGAGCATGTTTTTCTCATCAGCTCTGCCGCTAGCTAATCACACAGGAGGACCATTTGGAATCACAGGGCTCTAATCTCAAACAGATACTGAACACTCCCCAGCAAAAACACTCCCCAACATTGGACCGACTTGACTGACCTTGAGGCCAAGGGGATCGTTTAAGGAGAGGCCGTCCAGACACCCAGAGCCTCGTGAAGTCTGGAGAAAGACAGGACAAGCCACAGCCGTCCCTACTGGCATGCAGGTCTCGTTTGCATGTTCAGACCAGGATGGGGGTAGAGGAGGACTGAGACCCCCGGGGAATGGAGGGCACAGCAAGCAGAATGCCACCAGCCCCAACACGGCCAGCAAGGCACGGGCACGCTTCCGTACCGTGGCCCTCATTGCCCGTAGCCTGGGCTCCTTCACCAACCGCTACCACCACAACCTCAAGGAATCCACCGCCAAGCTCACTGGCATGAAGTACAGGTATGTTGATTGTTACTGTTGTCTGTTTGCATGAACTTAATTAGAAAAGCAAAGTCACGCTCAAACCAAGGTCACTTTCACAAAAAAGCCTTGATTATTTTTTGTGCACATCTAGTAAAAGATTAAAGAAAAACAGACATTATACCGTAAAAAGAATCTAAACACATTTCTCTGTAAACGTTCTAAAATGTCTTTGAACTTTCCTAGAGGAAGAAGCATGAATTAAGCACTAACCACTTTAAAAGATTTTTACTCTCTGGGAATTGAAAGCATTTAAGTTGAATAAATAAAGCCCATTGCTGAAATAGTTTCATTAATAAAAGTTTCATTAATAAGTAATTGATACTTAAGTAATGAATTTGAGATTTTACGGTTCATTGTTATAGATAAGTTGCTTAATCATACAATTAAATGTAGTTGTGATAAAACGTTGTGATTAAAAGTTGTGATTAAGGCTTAGCTAAATAATCCTTGCATTGGACAGAATTTGCTGTACAATTTAAGGTCTAGAGTTTTTAAGTGTTTAGGATTACTGAGCTGTCTTGTACTTTATACATATAGATCTGTGTAATTGTATGTAATGATCTCCCCCTCTCACTGACTCAGAACAAGATGCACAGACTTTAGGGTGTGTTATTGATTGCTATCCCCTAATGATGGGTTGTTGTACTCAGTCAGATGTAGTTTAATCTTCCTGCAGGTGTAGGATAATTTTTAAGTGTAACCACCACAACATAAAACATAACAATTTTATATATTCATAGTTTGTATTAATTTGTAAAATTGTATTCATTTTAAAGATTCAGGCATTTTTACATTCTGTACTTCAAGCAGCCAATTGGGTTATGTTCATAATCATGACATAACATTCATAACAACCGACAGAACCTTTTTTGATTTTTACGGCATTGTCATGAATACAGTGTCTACAAAATATATTCGGACCCCTACACTTTCTAGTTATTTTGAATGACAAACCAAAAACATGTTTTTTAGATTGGTGCTAATTTATTGAAAATAAAACCCTGAAAATCTGAAGAAGTACAAAGAACCTTTGCTAAGACACAGCAAGTTGAGCTCAGATGCATCCGTTGTCCTTTGAGATGTCCCCATTGAGATGTCCCCATTGAGATGTCCCCATTGAGATGTCCCCATTGAGATGTCTCTAGAACTTGGTTGGAGTCCACCTCCATCTGTTGTGAATGTAACTGATTGGACATGATTAAGAAAGGCACACACCTGTCTATAAAATGCATTGTACAACAAGAAATGTCAGTGCAAAACCAAGCTATCAAGTCCTAAAAACTCTCCATAGATCTCAGAGACCATCTGGAGTTTGCACATGAAGTCCCTGCCGTGATCAAAATCAAACTTTTAGTCCTGAATGCCAAGAACTACATCTGCTTCTCAGTGGCAGGGACTGGGAAACTGGTCAGGATTGACGGAAAGATGATTGGAGACAATTACAGAGAGGTCAATGAAGACAACCCTAGACAACTTGCACAAGACGTCAAAATGGGGCAAAGATAAATCTTACAGCACAACAGCCACCCATGGCACACACCCAAGAATATGCTGGAATTCCTTCAGCTGAGGTCTGTGATTGTCCTTGAGGTGACCAGCTAAAGCCTGGACTTGATCGCGACTGAACAGCTGTGAGGAAAACTATCACAGTTCATATACACTCTTCATCAAATCTTATTGAGTTTGAGAGGATATGCAAGGAAGAATGGGAGGAATTGCTCAAATCCAGGTGTGGAAAGCTAGTAGAGGCATTGCCTGACAAAAAAAATTAACGATGGACTTACTGCCAAAGGTGTTTCTACAAAGTAGTGAATAACGTGTCTGAGTACTTATCTACTGGATAGTTTCTTTGTTTTCTCTTTATTTCATTAAAAAACATTAGCTAACTTTGGCATGTTGTGAATAAATTGACGGCAACATTTTTTACTTCAATTGTTTACAAAATATGTCATTGAGACAAAAAATCTGAAGAACATGAAGGGATCTGAACAAAGTCTCATACCTGTTGTGATAAATATTGCATTATTTTATGGATCAATAGGACACCTCCAAACACGTATCAAAACCTTATTCAGGTAATGGATGTCAGACATGTACCATAACTCTCAGTTACTGTACTGAGGACGTCAGGGTGAAGATAAATGACCCTCTTTGTGACTGATGACTGACTTCAGGGTTAGTGAATGATAGGCATTATTATATGCTCAAAATGGTCACAGTGACCAAAAGTATTTTTAGCTGTTTCAAGAGAAGTAGCACAGGATTGTAATAATGCCTTCAAGATGTTCTAACAAGCTATAAATCAACACTAACATGAATTGCCTTGACTAGTCAACACGTGTTAAAAATACAATATCAATGAGATGATTTGATCATGCAGATATATTTATATGTATCTATATTCATAAATCATATGAATGTGTGCACAATTACAACTGCAAATTGGCAGATTTCAGTAAATATGATGTAATCAATGCATTGTTTACAAATGTGCTATGGTTTACTGAAATGATTTCCCTTACCTGGTTTCTTGTGTCAGTATGATACTATTATTTGGGTCTCATAACCAAGAACTATAATAAAATGATGCAACATCACAAAAAGTCTTAATATATAGATAGTGTCATGACACCATTACAACAAGTTATGAAAACCTTTCTCTGCTGTTATGACAGGTTAAGGCCATGTTATGACATGTTATGACACAATGATTCCCTAGCAACGCTACAAGTGCATGGAATGATAATGTTTCCTATTTCAAGACTTGTAGCGTATTCATTCATTAAATATTGAGGGATAAAGAGCCAGTGGATGATATCATTATATATAACTAAGTACCAGTACACGGACAGCAGAGTTAAGCATAATTAGTTTTTAATGGCATAAACAGTGTTGATAAATGAGCTATACATTGTTGCTGTAAGTCAAAGAGGATGTTCGCGTTTCTTCTTTTTGGCAAAATGAAGTTGGTTTTATTGTAAGTTGTATTAACAAATATTCAACCATATGCTATTTGACTAAGTTTCACAATTATCTTTGAGATTTCATTCTATGCAGGTTTAATTCTATTCCTGTAAAATGCTTCTGTGAGAGAAATTACTTACAGCTATTTACTGTTTAATTCTTTTTTTTGTTTCCACTGGAGAGAATTGCCAGTGATGAAGTGGATCCTACGCTTTGAAGAAACATTTGATAATAAACTGTTGTTACTGCTATATTTATGACATCTCTACACCAGTTTCCATAACAACATTGAAATGGCAAAGGTCAATTTGAATGTGACTATTCGAAAAAGTCTTGACTGGAGTGTTGTTGACAAAAATATTTGCTGTAACTCTTCAATATGATGAAATATACTTAAAGCATATACTTGTACCCACTACATGTACAGCATGATAATGTGTACTTAACCATATCTAAACTGGAATCATTCGAATGCATTTGATATCCAGTGCACTGGTGTTTTATTAGGATCTTTGCAATGCTTTTTGCTTTTTCATTTTTAAGTCCTTTAAGTACTTTGATTTAAAGAGGTTAGTCATAACATGGTGATGTCATCGTGTAAATCCAAGTGTTGTCAAATAACTGCTTTCAGTTGGGTTGCCCACATTTTAAAGAAGCCAGTTACCACAAAATATTTTGTTAGACTGCATCTCATACCTTCTGTGTACTAAAACACATTTACATTAGTTGAATTGTTACAACATATCCAAGCAAAGGCTAATCTATAAAACTGAGATAAAGACAAGAAGGAGAACAAATGTATTTACCCAAATGATTCCCCCTTTCTCCTTTGACTCATTTTGTTTATATGATCTTGTCTCTCTGTCTCTTTCTGCCTCTATCAAATTGTCTCTTTCTTTTACTTGCACGCTTACATTTGTTCTCTGTCTCTATTTGCTTTGTTCTTCCTCACTCTTTCTGCTTCTGTCTCTTTCTGTCTCTCTTTTTCTCTCTCCTTCTTGCCTCTTTCTCCTGCTGCATCTCCCTTGTTGCTAATCTTACTCAGGATCTTTCTGGAATAAAACATATAACTACAGATAAAGGAAACATAACACAGTTAGAGATCACATTTTAAACTTCCAGTGATGTCTATCTCTATGAGCACACAAAATATTTTGCTGAGAATTGTAAATGTTTTTGTGTGCCTGTGTGTGTTCACGACAAATATGTGTGCGTTCAGACATACGTGTGTGTGTGTGGGTGTGTTTGTGGTCCTCCCGTTCTGCCTCTCATGCCACATGGAAAGATATATGAGGGTGTAATCCTGAAGCAGTGTGCCTACAGAGCAAGAGGGGTGAGAGCAGCAAGATCACACAGAACCACAACGTGAAAATACAACCATTAGATTAATTCACAGTTGTCATGGAGATGGGAACATTTTTATTTTAATTCAAACAAGCGGGGGCACCCAGCATACTTGCGGTGAAAGAGGTCAATGGAAAACCAACAATGGTGGTAGAAAAATCACATCATCAATGACGCTAAATCAAAAAGTCAGATCTAATAAATTTGATCCAACGGGCCAATCGTGTGGTTCCCTAGGCCCAATTTGTGTATATTTGGTTGGTTTCGATCCGTACCATTTCTTTTGTTGATGCAATGCAGTTGATTAGAGAAATTACACAAATATTGGAGTTGATATTCATACAACAAAATGCATTTTTGTTTTCTTAAGCATCTTTTTGATTTTCTTCGTAATTAAAAGCACTTTGTAGGATGTATGACTGTACTATTGTGTACTATTATCATAACGCTTCACTCAGCTTCACACATCACTTGCTTGTGGTTTCTAACAAGTATGTCTCAAATTTCCTAATCGAATCCAAACCATGTGCTAGAGGATGCTTAGTAAGCTGTTACATGATATGATATCAGAGACAGTTAGTTCTGGAACCTATAACCTCCTGGTCAGAACTCAATATCCCATAATGCACCAGTAGAACCCGTAGCCACTGTATGTTGCGCGGAGATTGTCTAACACTCATGCTCTGATGCCCATTACTGCACTGCAGATGGGCATGCTACTCCCCTGCTCCTGTGGCCTTGGACCACAGCCTATCACAGACCAGCAGTGGGATTGTGTGTGTGTGTGTGTGTGTGTGTGTGTGTGTGTGTGTGTATGTGTGTGTGGGACAGACAGAATGAAAATTGAGAGACAGATTTCTATCACTGCATATTTCCCCCTAACCAGCCTGGTCTGAGGTTCTAAAGTGCCCTAAAGCTTCAACTTGTTTCATTTTGAAACGATCACCAATAACCCAGCTTTCAAACGACCTTTCAGGGAAACTGAGAGATCACGGTCACATCTGACACTTCAAGTCCCAGAGACCCCAACTGCCACAGCCTTTACATTCACTATTCAGGATCCAGGAAAGTAGGTTTAGTCTCCTCAAAATTGCACCATATTCCATTAAGTGCTGTCCTGTTTTACCCGGGTCTATGAGATCACATTATAATGATGTTGGTTGTCATTTTAGATAGCAGGTCTTTGGGCACCTGGTTTTAATCAACTGGTGTCTTATCAGTTCTTACCGCCCCCATCTCCAAGTCCTTCTCTTCGCGACGATGTGACACTAAATTATCACCAACATCACTTGAAGCGCCTTGCTTTTCATCTTTTCCCTGGAGAAGTCCATCATTCAGTAACAGATGTGTGTTCCACCCATGACAGTTGCTCCCGTCAGACATCTGTTGTTGTAATGGAGTTAACCGGTTTCTTTTCCATAACAGACGTAACCTGTTCTTTTCTATCTTTCCACGTTAGGGTAATGGGAAAATAAATTCTGCCTACCCTGGCGTATTTCCCCAGTGTGGGTCATTCATCACTTCATGCCCAGGTTGTCCCATTTGTGTGTGTATGTTGATGTGTGTGCACTAGTAGAGACTATGTGTGGTTGTATATCTTAATAAGCAACCAAAACTTTTGACTTCCCCTTGTATAAGGTGTATAAGGTACTGAGTTCTAGTACAGAGTGTCCCTCAAAACCTTTGGGTTTTTCCACGTTTTATTGTTTAACAACATGAAATCTAATAGGTTTAATCTTAATTTCTGTTTTGAATTTGTAATTTATTAAGGAGAATTTGAAGTAGTTCACTTTGACATCATGGACCTTTTTCTGTTAATCTGTGGCAAAAAATACTAATTAAAAAGGGAAGGATGAATGGAGCAAAATGCAGAAATGTCCTTGAAGAAGACAGAGCACACAGGACCTCAGACGGGGTGAAAATTCATAATTCAGCACAACAACGACCAGAGGCACGCAGCCAAATCCACGCTGGATTGGCGATGAGACAATTCTGTGAGTGTTGATGAGTGACCCAGTCAAAGCCAAGACTTCAATTAACTACTTGGAAATTGTTGAAAATCTTCATCAAAGTTCTCCATCCAACTTCACTGAGCTAAAACAATTTTACAAAGAAGAATAGGAAAACATTGCTGTACAAAGCTGGTAGAGATGTATCCAAATTGAGTCATGGCTGTAACTTGTGCCAATTTTGCCAAATATCAACTCGGGGGAAAATACTGATGCAATGAACAATTTTCTGTCTATTTTCAATTTCATGTTGTCAAACAGTTCCAGTGAATTATTTTGAGAGGCACTGAATAATCCACGTAACAAAATATGACAGCACCTACTCCTACAAATTGGCTTGACATTTTGTTTGTTTTTAAACTTGCTGATCAACAGCCCTTCGGTGTGCAGGAAAGACAATGACAATCAATGTCACAGAAACAGGCCAAAAACATGTGAACATAATTATACAATCTCAATGGTTTGGCCTAATCCCAGCAGAGGGAGATGTGGAGGCAATATGAAAGTAAGGGGAAAGCATTCAGATCTCGTTATAATATCCAGACTAAATTATATAATCTAGTGTATGAGAATCCAGCCTTAGGCTACTGATTTTTCATTATAAAACACTTTCCCCATATGTCCTAAACCCTCATACACCTACATTCATACGACACCATGTAGTCCAGTTCCTAACTCTGACTGGAAAATTGCACCAGGGTGATTCATTGGTCTAATTAGGGACCACGTATTAGGGTACGAAGGATACACACCCCCTAATTGACTGGCAGATAAACCATATAGCCAGCCTCTACTGGCCTGGAAAGAATGCAGTGACATAAAAGCTGTAATATACCACAGCTAACAACTACCTAGAGGTAGCCAAACGCCTTTCCCATTACATTAACATGCAGATACTGTAGATCATGTTCGCTATGCTTTTTTCTGCAGTAGAATGCAAGATTCAACCATGTGGAATAGCCAGAAATCAAACTAGACCTACGATAAAGGTCACCCTTTTAATTAGTAACCATAGAAGAGTAAAGATATATTTGAACATTCCTTGTTCAACATCAATGTAATACATTCCAAAATCAGCTTCGTTTGGATGAGTTTGTCATTCTTCTCCTTTCGTTTCCTTTGATTAAGTCCTTTAGGGTCTAGAAGAGGGGCATAGAATTAAACTTTAATTGTAGCCCATAACATGCGCACACACACATACACACACACACAAACACACACACACTGACTGAGCCCTGTGGGGGAAGCAGCTGTCATTTTGCAGTTCTCATTCAGTGTCACATAGGATCCTACAGCAGTGAGATATGTTTTATCTGCTTGGGACTTTCAGATTCTCCCCTGTGTGAATTTCTAGTTGGAGTGGTGGAGTCTGTCTCTCTCTCTTTTTCTCTCTCTGTTTATCTCATATCTCACTCCATTTGTATCTCCCATTTTTCCTCTGTACTTTTTTTCTCAATTGCATTTCTCTATTCTTTATCTGTCTTTTAGTTACAGTTTACAATTTCCAAATTTCAGTTATTGTCTCTGTCTCCTCCCTCCTCTCACTCTCTCATTTCCCCAGTCTTTCACAATTCAGTGAAGTTCAAATTATTGGGAGAGTTTCTCTCTATTGGTTGCTCTATCACTTTAATTCCCTATTGGCCAACTCCTTTCTCCATATACTGTTTCCCACCCCATCTGCCCTTTACACTCCTCCCCACCCTTTCTCACAACCTCCCTCGCTCTCCCGAACTCTCTCCATTACCTTTTGTCTCACTCCGCAGGTAAACATCAGTGGAAGACAATTGCAGGCATTCCCAGCCTAACCACTGATCATTTCCATTCTGCAACTTCAGAGCTTTTTTCTGGCGGCCCCTAATCTCATCATTTTCCCTCGAAGTTATTTTCCCAGTCTGAGTTTGAAGAAAATGCTATGAAATTCTTTCTTAGGGAAACCATTCATTCCACATCTCAGTCACATCTCTATCATCTCTGTCAGTTTAAGGGGTCACAATTCTACTATTGTCACAGTGTGATATCGTTTTTTTATCATTTGTACAACAGGATGTTAATTTGATAATTTATTTTGGACAGATGATGTTTCAGTACTGGATAAAAATAGCACTAGTGAGTAGCCACATAACAAGAGACATTTATGTAAAGTGACAGGATGGTTTGTACGATTAAGGCGTCTTAAAGTGACTCATTTGACATTTCCCTTCAAGGCTTCGTTCAGGCACCACCCATGCATAAGAAACTGTGTTTAGTGTACAATATGTTTTGCATGTTGACTGTACTGAATAGATTATATGTTAATTGCCGAGTCCAACTCTTTATTCTAGACACACACACACACACTTTAGGAATCTAGTTTTATGAGTTATATTTTTTTCCCCTAATCGTTAACACCTTACTCTAACACTTCCCTCAATTACAATTTTGCCTTAAACATAAACTCTTAGCTGGAAAAAGCGTTTTTTGCTTGTGGGGATAGGGGAAGGTTACATCTGTAATCTTCCCATTTCTGCCCTTCAACTATTTGGCTTAAAGTCCCAATTTGTTCAGTAATTGGAGTGTTTCTCCATCCTGGCCCTGATGCCTTGTAGCTCCTAAGGCAGTTTAACATCCCACAGACTGAGCTTATTCAGTAGACTTTGTAGCTAGCCTTCCAGATGATGCGCATACCCCTTCATTTACAGGAAAGGAAGGGCAATCTACAGCCCTCAGTCATTATTGTACCTTCAGACGTGCTCCTAGAAAGAACATTGTAAGTAAGTGAAATATATATAAATTCATGTTATATAATGAAAGACAGAGTGACGGATTTATGGTCGGACATTCACAGAATTCGGTAGAACGCTTCCCAGCCCAGAAACGTTATTGCAGTGCTGGATTATCCAGAGCTGCTGCTATCAGGTTAGAAAATATTTCAGTGAGTAATTGAGAATAATCATAATGAATTAGAATTTTAATATTAAGTTCAATAGCTGGACTTAATATTCAGAGTACATGTGTATGCTTATTATCAATGACAAAAGCTAAAGTTACTGGGATAACTTTAGCTTTTGTACATTTCAGTTTTAAAGGAAAATGGAAGCCATATAACATATCATTTTTTTCAGAAATTGTAGATTATATACACTACCATTCAAAGATTTGGAGTCACTTAGAAATGTCCTTGTTTTTTAAAGTGAATCGTGTTTTTTGTCCATTACAATAATATCAAATTGATTAGAAATACAGTGTAGACATTGTTACTGTTGAAAATGACTGAGACTTTTTTTTGCAACTCTGCCTAGAAGGCCAGCATCCCGGATTCTCCTCTCCACAATTGATGTTGAGGGAGGATGAAAAATAAATCTACAGTTCTCCTGACAATTTCAGCTGCCACTCTGCTGACATCCATCTTGTCATGCTTCCGACCTGGACTAGGTTTAAATAGATTCTGGACACAATTTGGACTCTTAATATGTTCACCCGGCATAGCCAGAAGAAAACTGGTCACCCCTCTGAGCCTGGTTCCTCTCTAGGTTTCATCCTACATTTCAGCCTTCCTAGGGAGTTTTTCCTTGCCACTGAGATGTTATGTAAAAGGACTTTGTGACAACTGCTGATGTAAAAAGGGCTTTATAAAATACATTTTATTGAATCCACATACATTAAATTATCGCCTGAGCACAGTCTCACTTGCCTTCTTGGAGTTGAAGGAGTTCAGTATTTCTTTGATCAGGAGGTTTCTCTGCAGAGATGCTTATTAAAAATGTTATGGATCGAACTGGAGTTGGATTGGGTCTCCCTGATATTCAACACTATCTGGCATTTAATTTAACACCTTTCATTTGTGAGATGTACTACTAAGTAACATTTTTGTCGCCATCTCATTTAGGCAAATAACAATAACGTCAGGAGTGGTTCAAAATGGAGAACTAAAATATGCTCCACTTTCCAACTAGTTAATAACAAATGACATATCTGAGCTAGCTAGCTGACAATGGGATATTAAACATGTCAATACACCAAATTCTTTTGACACAAGTGCACGGTGTATTGACATGTTTAATATTCCATAGCTAACTGCCTCACCCAGAAGGAAGACTACAACTTATAATATGTGCTTGAAATATGTGGCACTCTTTGAGCAATATTTATTTACCATCACTATCAATTTCTGACTAGATTCACTAGCAAAAAATATTGAACACAAAAAGTTATTTTGATGACATGGTGATTATTTTTCATTTCTTATTTACCCAGAATTTTTACTTCTTACATGAGTTATTGTAGTATTTGTAGTACTATTTAGCCTGTGTTTATATTGTAGGATCACAGCCTTTAATACATACAGTGGTTATTTTAGTAAGAACGTGCTCGGACAAAAATCAAAAGAGAAAGAGAAGCTTATATTATTAAAAAGCACCACAGCAGAGTTTTCTAGAAGTTACCTGTTCAATCGATTTCACTGTAAAAATGGTTGCTAGCTGGTATACATTTGAAGGGCGTGTCTACCTAGCACAGCTACCATTTCAATGAGAGCCCCCTTGTCAGATGGTCAATGGAAACATTTCACATTCCTGTGGTTATCAGAGCGTGACCTACAGAGAGAGAATCTAAACGCAGATGTTTCTGTTGTTCTCATTATCTAGGCACATTTAACTTCCAATGAAACATACATTCATATCATTCCACAATATTTTCCACTCTATTTGACAATTGTCCACTCACAGCACTTCTTTTCCTGTTTCCGTTGCTGGTTTGTGTATAAACTTAACATTTGTAATAACACTTTTAGAAACAAGGACATTAGGACATGAGGACATCATCTGTAGTCACGAGACACATTACAAACGCTGCCTGGGTCACCACTAGGCCTTGTTCTACTGGCGGTCAATTATTAAAGACCTCTAGAGAACCCTGAGATCTGCTAGCTGACCTTACAGTGCCTGACATCAAGCCTTACTTAATAAACACAATATCTCATATAATGAAAAAGGGATCTGCTTTACAGCGCCATCTGAATAAAACAAACTCAAAATTATTTTCCATAAATAAATGATGTTTCTCTTCCTTGGATCTAATATGATTATGGGTCCCACACGTGAATCAACTTAGTGTAGTTGCAAATCAGTGGAGAAATAAATCATTCACTGATATGTCTGTTACAGGTTATTTGATTTAGGTCTCTATTTTCAATCTCCTGTAGCCCAGCAGACATTCGTTTGGCAGGTTGTGGCGGTTGGTAAAAAGTTTAGACGGTTAGAGATCCTCACTGAAGCACTTTCGTCACTTTCTTGTCACTTGAAGGGGATTCAGGGTTTCATCAGGGTTTCATCAGGACTGTACTATTCAATAGATTTTCAACACTGCGTCGCCTCCTGCACTGTCCAGGTAAAAGAAAAACACTAGGTTTGTATATTTCGCACCTGACGCTCAGCTCTGTGCCGTAGAAGCCTATAGTCATTTACAGACACATATGAAAATGACACAATTGATCAAATGTAGGCTTAAGTTCATTGACTTATGGGTTTGTATGTTTGTATATGCATTGTTATTGAGACAATACACTGAAGACTTACTTTTCTCTATTAAAAAGAAACAACTTGCATTGTATTGACTTGTGTGTATTCATTCACTTTGTTTTCTTTTTCGTTGACCTGTAGGAATAAACATTACAAACAGTCCCTTATTATTCGCAAATGATTCCCTGTTGTAAGCAATGAGTCCAATCACACAATGACATCTTCAAGGGAATCGTGTAACGGTCCCTGTGCTCCCCAGCAGGGCCAGTCCTGGTTTGAGAGTGTGGCATGTTTTACATGGGCTGATTCCTCCCTCCTTTCCACGTGTTGAATCACTGGAGGTCACCATTACATTATATCCCCTGATTAAAGATGAGGAGAATGAGAAGCACAATAATTACTAGTAATTAGCCCTTGCTATGATTACAATTGAATTTCTGTTCTTTTTTCCCATTGCTCAGCACAGTACCCAGTTTCCAGTGAATTTTTACATGGCTCATGTTTGCATCACATCAAACAGCATGCCAACATTAGCTCCTCAAGAGACTAGAGGATTTGGGTGCTTACATACATACGTGCATTACGAATAAAATAAACATGCACAAATCTCACTAACATCTCAATAACATCATGTAAATGTGTTTTCTTCAGGAACCTGGGGAAATCGGGCTTACGTGTCTCCTGTTTGGGCCTTGGTGAGTAAACATTTCTGACAAATTGATCATAGAGGATGTAGTCTTGAAATGTGTTTGTACAGGAGGATGTAGTCTTCAAGTGGGTCTGTACAGGAGGTGTAGTCTTTAAGAGGGTCTGCACAGTAGGATGTAGTATTTAAGTGGGTCTGTACAGGAGGATGTAGGCTTTAAGAGGGTCTGTACAGGAGGATGTAGACTTAAAGAGTGTCTGTACAGGAGGATGTAGTCTTTAAGAGGGTCTGTACAGGAGGATGTAGTCTTTAAGAGGGTCTGTACAGGAGGATGTAGTCTTTAAGAGGGTCTGTACAGGAGGATGTAGTCTTTAAGAGGGTCTGTACAGGAGGATGTAGGCTTTAAGAGGGTCTGTACAGGAGGATGTAGTATTTAAGTCGGTCTGTACAGGAGGATGTAGGCTTTAAGAGGGTCTGTACAGGAGGATGTAGTATTTAAGTGGGTCTGTACAGGAGGATGTAGGCTTTAAGAGGGTCTGTACAGGAGGATGTAGACTTAAAGAGTGTTTGTACAGGAGGATGTAGTCTTTAAAAGGGTCTGGACAGGAGGATGTTGTTTTTACGTGGGTCTGTACAGGAGGTGTAGTGTTTAAGAGGGTTTATGTTTGTGTAATTGCATGCGTGGGTGGATTTATGTGTGTGTGTAAAAATGTGCATGAGTCCATGTGTGTGTGTGACAGAAATACAGCGAGACGTGTTAAGGCACAATTATCACACATTTCCTACACACACTGGGGGGTAAACAGCCCTGTTCTCTTTGATAGGACTGATTTAATTAATCTGTCTCATGAATATATAATTATAACATAGGAAGACACCACTCTATGTTGTGTTTATACTACTGTGTCTGTATGGGTGTGTGTGTTTGTGTGTGCAGCAATATGCTCTCATGGTCTGCATTATACATTAGTGTAATTTCAAGTCATTGTCATACCATTGAACTATAAGTCAAACTCTTCACATATGCTACACAAATTACCAAAAATATTAATGTATCACCTTGTACAGCAACTCCAATGAAACCCAGCTGTAATAATGAGGGAGTTTATAAAGGTTAAGGGAACCAGAGGTGTGCTGGTGACAAGTGAGACGGAACCCTGTTTAGTCCCGTCATTATCTTGGGGTGATGCTAGGCCTTTGTGACAAGGACGGAGGGGCAGCAGCGTTTCACTGTAAAGACCTGGGAGCAAAGTTAGCATCATAACAAACAAAAAAAAGAACAGACACACAGAGACACATTGCTCTGCCCAGGGCTTGCCAAGCAGTGGTGCATCATGGGTAAATGGAGTCTGGAGGCCATTAGTTGCGATGTTGTCTCTGCCTTCTCACCTCTGAACATTTATTCTTTTCTGTATTGATTTCAGTAACAACCAAGTACATCTGTCAAAAGTAAGCAATCATTATTTACGCTTCTCTTTTTCAGGTACTTGGGTAACATTTGGCAGTCAGATTACTGATGAGGTAAGATATGAAACTGTGAATTGTGTCTGTATAGTCAATGTGGCGTTCTGGGAGATAAAACCCAGTGTAGTTTTAGATGCATGTGTCACTGGAGATTTTACAATGCAACTTATTACCAATAGATGTGGCCATTGGGGAACTGAACCCAGAACCTTAGTGTGAACAGCGCCACACTGCAACCACCATTCTCTGGACCCTCAGAGGGTGTTTTCAGCTCAGGCAAAATGGTCCTCCGAGTCTGGGGCCCCGTTCCTGTCAGCTCCTGTTGGCACCAAGATGTCCTCTGCCTCATCACTCTCGCACCCTGCTGCATGTGCCACTTGTCATGCTGATACCGGCAGAAGGCACTGTGTTTGTAAAAGTCAGTAGGACAAATTAGACTGATAACGCCAAACTGGGGTGTTGTTACTGTTCTGTTGGTATCATATTGTCAGTCCTAGAAAAAGGACAGAGTGGACCACAGAACGACATCATGGTCATCTAGGCACTTAAAACATTCATGTTGTAGGAAAAGAGACTTCACCAAGATAGTTCATCAAATTGCCTAATTCATGTTTTTCTTACCCAGTGAGGTTTCTAAGCACAAGACATGACAACAATCCATACCTTGGTTTAGTTTAAGGAAATGGCCTTAGCCTATTACAAAAGAGTTACAAAAAAGTTTTGAAACAGAGGAGGTAATTGCTTGATTTATCAAACCCTGAATATATTTCTCATGTCTTTCCAACAAAGGAGACCCGCTCAGCTTTGCAGGTGGTCCCAGAATCAAACCCACTATTCTTACTTGCTCTACGATGTGAGCTACAGAGGACTGTTCAACTTGATTTTCCAAACTATTTTGTCTGGTTTTGTTCCTGCTGAATGCTCCCAGCTGCCAGCTCCATTCTGTCCCCTGAGGTGATGAGTCCTGCTGTCCTGTGCTTTTCAGGTGGCTGAGCAGTTGATGACCATGGCCTACGAGAACGGGGTCAATCTCTTCGACACAGCCGAGGTTTACGCCGGAGGGAAGTGAGTGTTAACAGAATACCTATTACCTACCTACCTACCTGAGACCACAGGGAAGGAACTGCTAAACCGGGCTAATCTGTTCATGGGTGGCTAACCCCCCCCCCCCCCCCCCCCCCCCCCCCCCCC